>OX451216.1:34357706-34655567 GCA_949628195.1 Phasia obesa
GCATGTATATGGCCTAAGTTTTGAACCATAATAGGTAGAGTCTTGAAATTTTCAGAGAAGGTCATTATAGCAACAAACACTATTACTTATAGACTGTTCCGAAAGTGACGTGTTATTTACGTTTACGTTTATGTTTTTATTTCTTGAGCCGTATGAGGCAACCACTTAAGATTTGCAGACAGTAAATTAAACTATGTACGCTTTATAAACAAGTATACAATATTTAACCTAAAAGTTAAAGGCTGTTCCGATATTGACGTGAAGTTTTGAACGATAATAGGTATAACCTTGAAATTTTAACAGGAGGTGTATTACAATAGCCACTATAACCAATAGTAAAAATACAAGGATGTTCCGACAGTGACGTGATTTGTATGAATGTGGCCTAATTTTTTAAATACAATAGGTACAATCTTGAAATTTACGTAATAGCCTTATTATAACAATTACCAAAAATTTAAGAGTGTCTACCAATGACATTTTTATCACATATATTACCTTATTTTTTGAACCGCAATATGTAGGCTGCTGATATTTTTATGCAAAGTGTATTACCATGATCCCTTTAACAACAGTTACATAAGACATAAAAAAATTAACAACTTGAATTTTTAAAGTTGTACTGAACATAGTACAGAACCCTACGTTTGTGAGTCTAACCAACACTAGACAGCTTTATTTTAATTCAAATTTAACATGTTCCATAATATAATGTAAATAATATAATGTGTTAAATTAAATTCTATAAAAAAATTTGCTGCATATTTCGGGTTTGTAGTTTAGAAGGTACCTGAATTAAGAAAATGCCTTCCAAAAATAGCATGCATCCCCTGCGCATGTAGTAAAATGCGCTCCAGGAACAGTAGTACATTAAACGTTACCCAAATGTATAACGTAAACGTGGTGCACTTTATATTTATCTCCCGGGACAGGGCCATATAATCTAAATTGCATTGCTTCGAAGTAACCACAATGTTTTAAAGGAGAATTGAGTGGCAATTACATATGAAAATTTTCCATAGTACATATTTAGATAGTTTTTACTGTAACTTATTTTTTTTAGTTATATTTTCATTTAAGTTCAATAATTTCTTAATTCTTCATTCTTTATTTTTAAGCTGTGGTAAGTTTTTCTTAATAACCAAAATTAAAAAAATATTCCTTAAAATTAAAGAGAATTAAGCGAACTTTTAATTCCGACTTCAAAAATAAATTTGTATGTTAATAAATAGTTGGACTAATGACAAAAAAAATATTCAAAAAAAAAAATATTCATTAGATTATATTTTGTAGATAGATACGAAAAAGGCTGTAGATATATAGAAAATGCATTACATTATGCTACTATCTAATCTGTCTTTAGCTCTATAATTATGAACTTAAGACTGAAAAATTATTAATTCCACTAAAAATTACTCTTATAAGGTATAAATTATACAAAATTATTTTTAATGAAAAATATTTCATTTTATATTTTCGTTAAACTTGTTGAACAAAATCCTACTTATGCGTGTACTATAAAGATTTAAATATACTGACATGAGCTTCATATAAAATTTTTAAAAATTAATTTATAATTTCTTTTATAACTTTCTTTAGTAATATGACTACTAAACTATATCAGTTGAGTTTATTTTCATACAAAGAAAAACCGCATTAAAGCTATAATTTTACGAGAACAATCTTTAACAACTTCTACCTGATGTTTTTAAAAATTTTTTTTACTCTTCTAAAATCTATTTTAATGTATATAAATAAACTTTTTAAATGTGCATTGAACGTTTTCATTATATGAATTTATGCGGAACGCAAACTTTAACTTTTGTGTTTGCATTTTATACTATACAACTTCGTTTTGTAGTTGTTGTGCATTGTTCCCTGTTTAACATTTTTTTTGTGTTCATATAAATTATGCTCATGTATTGTATAGAAAAACTTGTTGGTGTTTAATGACAAATTTTCGAAAATGTTGAAAACTAGCTTAAACTTTAGTACTTAACTTTACAATGAAGAGTTTTTTGTAGTGTTGTTCTCCTTATAACTTTTCTTCAGATTTTGTGTGTTTGCAAAAATTTGCTATTCTTATTTTAAACAAATGGTGCACAATGAAAAAATCTAAATATATATGAAAATCTCAAGTTCTAAACTGCTCCCTGAACTTAAAGTTTTAATTAGGGGAGCAGTATTCGAGTTTGAGATTTGGTAAAGACATTAGTATCAAAGTAGTGCATCTCGTATACTATATTTCTTATAATGTGACTTTGTGCATACCTTTTTAATGAGCGATATTTATACTCACATTTGCGAGTAAAAATTTAAATGTCTATGAATTATAAGGCATTTGGTATCTATCGAAACTTTAAAGAAATTTGGTAGTAAATTTTAATCGTTATTAAATATTGACATGCTTAATGCTATGTTCAATTAAAGATTCTTTGTCTTCACTTTCCTTTTGTTATATCTAAAATGCTGGTAATTTAGTATTTTTTATTTTATAATTCATTATTCTAACAATTTTCATGAATTAACCGGCTTCCATTCCTTAATAAACTATTCTCGCTCGGCCTAAACTTTTAAAATAAACTTCCGTTTTTTGGTTTGAAAAAGAAATTTTTGAACAAACACTTCTTTTCATGGTCGCTGTGCTGACATCATTGAAATAATACGAGCATTTCCCTAATTAATTTAAGTTTTTTGTTTTCCCAAAAAGTTTTGTCGCAACTTTTTTTCAACAAAAGATAAAGAATACAATTAGACAGAAACTTTGTTTTGTCAGTTTTATTGCCAACAATTGTCGTAACAGAAGACAATCACTGTAGAGGTTAAATACTTTTCAAATTTTAATTTGAAGAAGCATACTAAAGTTTCAAATGGGACAATGAAAAAAATGAATAAGAAGAAACATTTATCTTTTAATTTAAATGTGAATTAAATGTGAATAAACCGTATTGTAAAAATCGAAGGCCATGATTAACACTTTATTTTTTATTTTAATATAGGGGGAATATCGAAGCAGACCACTTGCTTAACGGGTCCCTTTTCGACCCTCCCCTTCCGTCCTCTATGATTATAGACAACCGAAATGTTATTACGGAAACCTTACCATAGAGGTCACGTGCTAAAACAACCCTTTAGTCTTGACTTTAGTGATTTCAGACTGTCGACTGGTAACTTTCGGCCTTCTTTCTCATCACGCAGTCTCCGGTTATTGCTAGCTTATGTTCAAGGCCTAGATCCGCCATCACATCCACATTTAGCAAGCTTCTATCAGAGGTCCTAAGTCTTATGATAGCCAGTGCCGGACATTCACACACAATGTGCGCTACCATCTCAGCCTCTTCTAGGCACAGTCTGCAAGTATCATCTTCTTCGATTTTCATCTTGGCTAGACGATACTTGAAGTTTCCATGACCTGTCACTAATGCAGTTATCCAGCTTAGAGTACATCTATTGTATCTCAGTACCTTATTGGCCTTCCTGCCCATGCATGGGCTGTTTGAGCGCCATTGGAGCCTGCCTACACGTAGTTGTCTCCTCCCACCTTTTAATGACTCCACCCATTGTAGGACCAGAGCTCGTATTATACAATTACCCAGCGCTACTCTGAGTTCTGGTCCACAGAAATCTACATCAAATACCCCTTTTGCTAGTTGATCTGCTGCTTCATTCCCAGCTGTACCTATGATTCACTATCATACTCAGTCATATGATCTATCAAAAATAACATGTGTGCTTAAAAAGTATGATCGTGTGAATTAGAAATGTATGTGTGTGATCGAATTTTTGACAGGTCCGTACAATTTGATAATCTTTTGAAAAAATTCATAAAATAGTATTTTTCCATGCGATCATAGTTGCAAAATCTTTTTTTTGTACGATAGAGTCTATAATGCCATTTTGAAACTATTTTTGAGTAGGACAGAATTCTGTCTGATTTTTTTGTGATTGAATCGTACGATTGTGTAGGATAGTGAATCCTGGCCTTTAGGGCCTTATAAATACAGAATATTTTTCTTTTAGAAAAAGTTTATTAAACAAAGCTTTTATATAAATTCGATAATACATTTTGCCAATACAATACATAACATTGGAAGTAAAATTATGCCATAAAGTAGCGTATGATTAATACTGGTATTTAAATCTTAAAAAAATCTGTAGCTTATATTGCAGATTATCAGTGCTACTTGATTTTTTTTCCTGGCCTATATATTCAGAATTTTTGTAATTGCAAAGGATTTTTTGAAGTTTGTTGTTTTTGTTTGGTATATTTTAAATTTAAACATTTGTAGAATGAAGTTGAATGGATTTGTTTTCCGTCACTTGCTGTTTGTTTGGTATATTTGGCGAGCACTTGGCAATCAGATCATTATCAAGAAGTTTATTTATATTGTTTCGTTAAAATTCGCTTTTTAAAATATATAATATAAATAATAAATAATTACAAAATTATTTATTATTTTTTTATCAATGATTTTATATAAAATACAGATGATTTTATTAATACGTTCATAAATTATTGATGATAACGTTGAATTAGCAATTTTATTCTGCCAAACGGTCTTTAAAGAACATAAGGGTGGTAAAACTATAGGCATCGATTTTACGGCATTCGCACATGGCCCATACCATCGCAATTCATGTATTTACCAATAAAAAATTGTAACTTCTTTAAATGGCTCAAGATGTTTATCATTACTTTGATCATGTTGTTCTTGAAGACATCTATTTGAGAACAACGTCAACGCCGGTCTCAACGGTTGAGTGTGAACCCTCGTCAACTTCTTTTTTAAGTAAAAACCAATAAACACCGATGACATAAGCAAAAAAATATTATTTTACATAAGATGAAATTTGAAGTCAAGCTTAGGTTCGTCTTATTCTCCCTAAGAAAGAATAATTTAATTTACAAATAAGGTGATAAATATTAAAGAATAACTGGAAAAATATGGAATGCATTTTCTAGACAGCTACGTCCTTCATCAGCATTATTCGCATCTATCTACTTTAGGTAGTGTTTAGTTGTAAGCATCATATATTTAACCAACCAAGCCCAGATAAAGGAATACAAGAAAAAACTGTATTCAAATATCAATCGTCAGTTGGTGTGAACGAAGTCTACCAGAACTCTTCCGTTTTTTTTCGATATTTTTCTTTTAATATTTACCACCTTTAATTTGTTTTTGTTTTAGCCAACATTCGGTTAGTATTTTTCATTTAATCTTATTTGCCATCTAACCTTTGTTAAAATCATTTTCTTTTCTTTGTAAATTTATGTATATAACTGAAGGTATAAATGAACGAAATTTTAAATAATTAAAATACCTATCACACTAGTTAAATGTAAAGAGATTGCAATGAAATTATAGAAATACTTTATTTCAACTATCATACTTTTTTCATCCCGATTACCTTTTAAAAGGTAAGATAAAGTAAGTTAAATCTTAACACTTAAATAAAAGAAAAGCAGCTATTAATGGTATTTTATTTTATTTCTCTTCTCCCATAATTATAATCATAATATTACCGATTGTCCACCATTTATCGGTTTTTTATACTTCGCCAAATCTAAAAACGAGATATTTAAAATAATTTTACTCTTAAAATAATAATAAATTAATCAGTTGTGAAACTTTTATTTACAATTTAAAATAAAACCTTGCCTTGGGTTTCCTACCATTAACTGACGTCATGCGCAAAAGAAATCCCTTTTATTACTTATTTGGTACATTGAATGTAAGACGATACAAAAATTATATGGAACTTTATATGAATTTTATTTGAACTATTTTTAATGAACAAATTAATTATTTAGGCTTATGTTCTTAATTATAAAAAGATTCAGAAAAAATTAGACACCAGCAGAGTGGAATGCATTTTCTAGACAGCTACGTCCGTCATCAGCATTCTTCGTATCTATCTACTAGGAAGTTTGAATTGTTATTAATTTTCTATTTAAACAAACTTATCCTATATCCTATTTCTTTGATAAAATAGAAAATTAATAACAATTGAAACTACCTAGTAGATAGATACGAAGAATGCTGACGACGCACAGAGGGGTATTTTGCCAATCTAGCCGGACATTAGGCCAAAAATTAATTTTGAGATATGTAAAAATTTAAGTACGCAGCTCGACAGACAACAAAATTCTGCATCGTATAGTGAATTTTAAAGGCTTTTGCTTGAGATTTGTCGTTTTGGGACACTGTTAAAATCAGGAAAGTTGAGTATATCGTATACGTTTTTATTGACTTTAAACGATTTTGAGAGGTTTGCAATATATTTTTTAGTGGCTAAACGAATAAAGATTTTGTATTGATTTTTTTTTCTGTGAAATGGTTTATTAGTAGCTACTTATGTTAATTTTTATAATTTTTTGTTTTTAAAATTTAATGATAAAAAATTTCATACAAAATTAAAAAAAAGTTTTTTTTTGTAAAATTTTTTGTAAAAAAAAAGTGAAAAGCTTTTTAAGAGTGATCTCCATCGCGGCCCTAAAAATTTTATATATCGCTATAAAATTTGCGATCTCTACTTTTGTACTGTAAAAAAACAGCTTGCGCATAGGTGCGCCATTTTTTTTGGCGATTTTTTAAAAATTACACCTTTTTCTGTTGCTTCTTATCTTACATAGGTAAATACGAGTAAGTAACCTTTTTATATTTTTAAAACATTTTGGTTTTTAATAACTGAAGGTAGATGTTTTTTATTTAAATCATTGCATCTCACACTGTTATTACCTGTAAAAAAATTAGCAAAAAGGTAAAGCAGTAATTTTCATGCTTCCACCAGCACTTAACGCTGAAGAGGATTCAGATTCGGAAGAGACTTTTGAAGAATCAGACGAAGAAGAACCGTGGCACTCATCATCATCTTAGTGCAAAGGAGAAGTCGTCTTAAATAAATTAATTGTTATAATTTTAAATAAAATTTATCGTTACAATAATAAATAAGTCATTACTATACATAAATAAAATATTTTCAGATAAATCAAATACTATAAAGTAACAAGTTACAAAAATATTTTTTTAATAATGTTCTTGGGAGGCAGGGATTGGTTAGGCATTGGAAAGCTTAAAAATGATTATTTTTAGAAAATTGGCAAATTTTTTTTCACAGGGACGTTTTGGGGGTGGGATTGTAGGAAGACCTCCCCCTGCCCATAAAAATAAATTTTTATAAAATCTATTTCTTTGAATAATTGCATTATTTTTTCAAATAATATTTTATTTAACCGCCTACAAAAGGGGCGGGGCTAAAAATGGCATTTAAGAATCTCTTAAGTCCAACTTTAAGTTTTTGAACATTCTTTGACCTTAAAAGTTGTAATTGCTAAACAAAATACCGGGAAAATTAAAAACTTTTCAGAGGTAGGATTAGTTCTTCCAAGGGGAACTTTTTTCTCCTTGGTCCGATTTTTACTATTTTCTAGCCTTGACAGCCAATGAACATAACAGATTTTTCTGCAAAGTTTCATTGACCTAGGCGCACTCAGTAAATTTTTAGAGCCAATATAAGCTAAAAAGTAATGTCCGGCTAGATTGGCAAAATACCCCTATGTGCGACGGACGTAGCTGTCTAAAAAATGCATTCCACTCTGCTAGTGTCTAATTTTTTTATCTCTTAAGTCTAAATAATTAATTTATTAATTAAAAGGAACAAGGAAAGTATGCCCGAATACAAAACAAAATTCTTTTGTGTCCTTAAAGTACCTAATAGTTAAAGGTTATTTTTCGCTTACTTATAATAACAAAAAAGTACTTATCGCCCCAACAAAATCCTAACTTTAACTATTGGCAAGTTATAATAATGGGCCTTAATCGATTTTTTTTTTACATTAATAAAATGAAAAGTTTATTTGCCTCGTCATAATCATTTTGATTGCCAAACAAAAAAGGAAAAATATACTGTCTTAGAGTTAATAAAAAGCTTACAAAAAATTCCTTTAAAATCCTTTATGTCATTTAGCCTTAAAAAAAACTTAAATAAGTAAAAACTGAAAATAAGTCGTTACCATAAAAGAGGAGAAAAATTTACATTAACCTAACAAGACAACCAATGAAGGAAATTTATATAAAGCTTATATTTTTATCAAGTATAAAATAAAAAAGTGCTTGTATAAGAAAATGTCCTGCTATTGAATATAAGTACTTAAAACAGTTTTTTTATTATGATTATTTAATAACAATAAATTAAAAAAAAAAAAAATCGAATGTAAATACAAATTTTAACTAGATTTAATTTAGGACAATTTTTTCATTTCGGTTTTATTTTAAAAATTGTTTACATAAAGATATTTAATAATATTTATATTTTAAAAGTTATTAAATGATTCCGTTATTCCTGAAAACCCAGGTTTATTCATTTAACGAAATTACAAGTGTTTTAAGTTTCCTAAAGAAATATAATTCCTTTAATTTACTCGTCACACAGTGGGTCATTCCCTGGGAAGGTAGTTAATATTCTATAAATAACAAAATTTTTATTTGTGAATTTTTGTTAATTTTTTTGCATTATTTTCAATTTATGATGATACAGTTGCAGTGGTAGCAAACTACTATATTTCAAACTTAAATATTCTGTAAATAATAAAATTTTTATTTGTTAATTTTTGTTTTTTTTTTTTTTTTGTTTTTGCATTATTTTCAATTCAAGATTGTAATTTTATAAATCCAGCCGTACAGTTGTAGTGGTAACGAAATATTATATTTTAGATTTAACACGTTCAGTGTCCAAGGTAAAAACTGGGGAGTGCCCCACACGTCCGATTTTATTTTTTGCATAATCGGTGTATTTCGGATAAGCCCCAATAAATATAAATATCTACATGTTTTAAAATGTATATAAATAGCTAAAAGAGTGTTTTTGTTAATAGCCCACATATGGGCTGTGGACTCCATGAAACAAAATCTTCTATAAATCGTCTTCAGAGTCCACAGGCCATATATGAGCTGCGAATATTTTTAGCTTTTATAATACATTTTCTATAGCGATTTTCTTTTTTTTACAAACAGTGTTATTAATCAAGACAAAATAAAACACTATTTATTAGACTTTAAGCCATAATGAGTCGAAAAGCAAAATATGCGGACGAAGAATTAAGAAGAATATTAGAAGAGAGTGAATTTGAAGCTAACGAGATTTCCTCCATGTCCCAGCACATATTTTGTTTTTTATGGTCTGCTCTGTGAAGTCCAAGTCAAAAAAACGATGTTCTCTCAACGTCCACAATTTTAAAGCTCTTTAAATTTGTATAGGTATACAGCCCACATATGGGCAGTGGACTGCTGGTGCTTTCCGTTCATAGCCTATATATGGGCTGTGGACAGTGAACGTGTTCATCATTCATCAGCGTTAACGGGACCAGTTAATTACACTTTCGGTCATTTCGAATAAATTCTTTACGAAATAATAATTATATTCATTAAATCAGAATTCCTTTTCTTATCCATTTTACTAAATCTGGGTACATTCATCGATTGATTTAAATATTATTTTCAAATACCTTTTAACTTTTTTATTTATTTATTTGTTTGTCTATGAAAACATTCCTTACAGACACTTAAAGTATGTATATACATATGAACATGCGTTTCTAAATATTAATATATATGAATAAAACAATATAATCAACAGGTATAAATAACAAAGAATACCAATTATGAATTTAAATAGACAATGATAGAATTTTTTACAACATTAATATTTAAAGAAAAATCGATAAGTCAAAACAGTTGGTTGAATTGATTACACATCTCCTGAAAGGGCCAGCATCAACGTAATTAGCTCTAGAAAATTCTACAAATAACGGAAACAAATACCGGGATGAGCTTTGAGGAATGTTGAAAAAAAATTTCATTGACCAAAACTCTAGAGCAAATATCACCATTAATAAGTTTCAAGGTCAAAAAGAGACATTAAGTGTAGTTCTACGGCTTTGCAGTGTAGGCAGCTTGATGAGAGAAAGTCGGGGATAATACAACGGCATATTTAGAGGGTTGAAGCGTAACCCCGAATATAAAATAACACGAATTGTTTTTGCACTGACTCAATTGCATTTGAATGAGTCTGATAGATAGGGTCCCATATTATCGACCCATATTCTAATATAGGAAGTACCAGTGCACTATATAACGTATATAGTGAACTGGTACGTCGGAATAAACGGATCAGCAAACAGACCAACATTTTATAAAACCAAGTGAACCTCTGCTTTATTTATTAAAGCTGTGATATACGGAATAAAACACATTTTTGGGTCAAATAAAATACCTTAGACCATAATGCTATCCACGGTATCAATTTTAAAACCATTAAGAAAATAATTAACGGTATTTGGATTATTTCTAAAAAAGCGCATTTGCTTGCACTTTTTTAAGGAAATTTGTGATCCAAAAATTTATTATAGCTTAGGAAGATTTTTACGTCGTCTGCTTACATTAAAACATTTGAAAACTTTATTACGTCCGGCAAGTCATTAATATACAGCGAAAATAGCTGTGGTCCAAGGTGGTTCCCCTGTGGTACACCGGAAGGTGCGTGTATACTATATTCCGGAAATTTACATACTGCGTCCTACCTGACAAATATGAAAATAACCATTTTCAACTTAGATTTGTAAAACCCATAGTTTGCAGTTTCTTTACAAGTAATCAATGATTTACTTTATCAAACGCTTTGCTGAAATCAGTATAAATTACATCAGCTTGCTTCTTTTGAAAAAGTCCACCATTTACAGCGATAGTGAATTGAAGCAAATTCGTGGTAGTTGAACATCATTTTTGGAAGCCATGTTGCTGTCAATTTTTCGAAAAACTTGGGAATAACACTAAGTTTTGCAATGCCACGGTAATTTTCAATTTCAGCTTTGTTGCCTGATTTAAACAACGAACCCAATTTTAATCGATGTATTAAATATGATAGTCAGAGGTATGGCTATGATTTCAGCACATTTTATGAAAATACAGCTGGGAATCTTGTCAGGGCCAAAGTTGTTGGATAATTTGAGTTTCTTTATACCAACTAAAATTATTTTATAATCAAGTGTTGGCAGAGATATAGACTGACTCTTAGCAAGGCGAGAGTCAGCTATGTTTTGATTGGGTTTTAAGAGCATTTGTTATCGAATTTTGCATTTCCTTAATGCATTACGTTTATTAATGTTGTTTTATCGTACAAAAATAATTTTGACACTTATATTAAATTGTCTTCATTGCACACATATGTGAAAGGAAGATTCGTCCTTAATGTGAAATAAGATATATTTCTAATTAAAAAAAAAAAACTACTTTATTTTATATATAATAAAATTCATTTTAAAATGTTACATCCGAATGTCCACATACAGCAGTTGCTTTCTTGTAAGCGGTACAGTAAATATCTATTTAACTCCAAATTATAAAAAAATAAATAATTATAGGTTCAAATATTTTTTAATTATCCGTTATTATATAATTTTCTTAAAAAAATATGTTTTTCATACAAATAAGTTTAATAACTAGAAAATTAAATTTTATCTAAGACTCGATATTAAACAGGCCATTGTGAAATTTAAAAAAAGTATACTAAATAGCGATTATTGTTTAAGTTCCTGTAACTAAAAAGAACTTAAAATATTGTAACAAATAAACGTAAAATATTATAAAAAATAAGTAAATTTTAAAACAAACTCAACTTCACGAAAAAAGTTATCGCAAAATGAACACATAGAGTTATAAATAATTTTGTACATGTCATCATTTTCGAACATTTTTCATTTTGTCAGCGTTGAAGAAAATCGGTGACGAAATTTTTGTTTTTACTGGCTGTTGCGTTACGGTCATTTATCATTAAACAAAACAAATATAGATGTATGTAATAGTTGAGTTTGTTTACAGAAAATTCTGGCTATAATGAATAATTTATTTGCATATAGCCAGGAATATTCAGCAAGTTAGTATGAAATGAGTGAAAATTAACTAGTAATTTTTTCAGTATGTTTGGCTGACTTGAACATTGGTTTTTTAACTTGGTTGATTTATTTCGGTACGAACTGCTATTCTAAGATATGAAATTAGACAATACAGGAATAAACTGATATATAAATTGCAACGGTTCACTGATATAAAAAAATGGATCTATTCCAAAACAAATGGGTGTAAACATTTGATGTGTTTATAAACATGTTGCGTTTTTACATTTAGATTAAGGCCTCATATAACATTTTTACATATAGAGTTGGTCAACATATGTTTACCTACCATAATGAAACAGTCTGATAATCTGCAACATTTTTCATGCAAATATTTTATACATGTATGTTGTTTGCCAACATTCCGAAAAAAAAAACTAAAGAGAATACCAGGCTTTAACAGCGACTTCATTAATTTCTTTACTCCTTGAGACGATAGATAGGAATATAGAGGGGAGCCCCTAATTTTGCAGGGTCAATCCACGAAGTTTGACGATTTATTCCAAGAAATTTTAATAAGGATTAATGTATGTGTAATAAATTTGGTTTCGAAAAATTAAACTAAAACTATATTTCAAAATTGATATTTTGTTCTTTTTTTAAACGACTTCAAAAAAGAAGGAGGTTATCTATTCGTCTGAATCTTGCTTTTTTTATGTATGTAACCGGAGAACTCAGCCATTTCTGAACCGATTTTAAATTTTTTTTCTTTATCTGAAAGGTTATGCTTTCAGGTTGGTCCTATTTTAAAATCAGTTCATTATATTAAAAATTAAAGGGTGTCCCCATATAACATACATGTTTTTAACGTGTATTAAGAACCGTAAAGGGCACCAAATTAAAATTTTAAAAAATTGCGTATCGGTATAGCTCCCAACAGAAATTGATAAAAAAAATAAATTTAAAATTTAAAGGGTGTCCCCATAGGTGACGTAATTTGACCTATTTGAGCCTATCTTTTGAACCGTTATAGGCAAAACCTTGAAAATTTGACAGAATGTCGATTACTCTGACCGTTATAATAAAATGTATAAATATTTAAAATTTTAAAGGGTGCTCCAATAGTTCATTTAATTTGATGTATATGGCCATACTTTTGAACAGTAGTACACAGACTGCTGAAATTTACAAAGAACCTGTATTGCTAAGTCCGCTATAACAAAAAGTATAAAATTTGTATTTGGAAATAAAAGGGTGCCCCAATAGTTAATGTAATTCTATGTATGTGGCCAAACTTTTGAACTGTTATAGACAGACAGATGAAATTTACAAGAAACCTCTATTGCAAAGTCCACTAAAGCAAGTATACAATTTGAATTTAGAAATTAAAGGGTGTCCCCATAAATTATGTAATTTGATCTATATGACCCTATCTTTTGAACCGTTAAACACAAACACTTGAAAATTAGGCAGAATAACTACTACTTTCTCTGGTATGATATCAAGTATAAATATTTGGAATTATAATGTAAAGGGTGTCCCAATAGTTCATATAATTTGATATATATATGGTTAAACTTTTTAACCGTTATATACAGATAGTTGAAATTTACAAAGAATCTTTGTGGCCAAGTCCTCTATAACAACAGGTCTTTAATTTAAAATTGTAAATGAAAGGGTGTCACAATAGGTGATGTTATTTGATCTATGTGACCCTATCTTTAACCGTTATAGAGAGAGGCTTGAATGGTGTCCCCATAAAAGACGGGTGCTGGTGAAAATAGCTTAAGTTTTGAACAGTAATCCTTGACATTCACATAGTCTTTACTTTTTTCCTCTAATTTTGGCGCATTTATTTTTTGGTTTAAATCTAATTCTTAAAGATTACTTCTTACATTTTTAGTTTATAATTGCTGCCCTTCTATCTGTTTTGAAGTCGGTTTTTTTGCAAAAATTATTTAAATAACATTTTGAAATTTAGTAATATGTCTTAAAGATTTATAAAAAAAAGTATTTTTTATTAGCTAGAAAATAAATATTACCTAATCAAATTTGCTTCAAATATTTGGTCATTTTAAAACTAAACATTTTGGTGTAAGAAACCTGAATAAAAGCAAATTTTTAACAAAGCAAAAAATATAAAAGTGTTTCTTGGCTTCTTTGCTGTCATCAAAATTAACACACAGTATTCTCTGTGTTGTGTTGTTTTGTTTAAACGCAAAAAGTAACAGAGTATTTTCAAAACTGGTTATAGTTGAACATTTGAATGATCAAGCGATATTATTATATTTACGAATAAAGTGTAAATAAAAAGCAATAGTTACAAAACTTCAAAATTCTTATCTACTGGTTTTAAAATTTCGGCAAGGTATTATAATTACTAAGTATGTATTTCCCTTATTTAGCTAGTGTCCTTATATATTTAAAATTCAAAATAACCCTTTTTGCTAAAGAACAGTGTTCATCTAACAAACGTTGAATTTTTACTATTTTGTATGATTACGAAAACATTGCAAATCTAAAAACTAAAAAACTAAAAATATTTCTAACAAGGCAGGGTCAGTAACCAATACAAGAACAGTATAATATAATACAAGAACAGTATAATAACTGTTAAATAAAAAACAGTTTTCATCTTTTCTTAAGCGACTAATAGAATTACAGTATTATTAACGTATTTAAGATTTTTCAAGTTGTCTTGAATTTTTTTTTTCTCCTCTTTTATAAATTTTAACTTTGCCATACATATACTAAATAGCCTGTTTTTAATTTACACAATCAAATACTGGGATGAAGCTTATTTTTCGGTTCTGTTGCAACGAGAAAAATATTGGCCTTTACCCACATTTAAGTGTTCTAAGAAGTGAATGGCTTTTTGATAAATATATATTAATCAAAATAAAACCATAAAAAAATATTTGTGAAACTTATTAAACATAATTAAATATAATTAAAGTTCTCTATATTATAAATTCACTATATTTATAAATTTTTTGAGAATTTAAATATTAATTATTTAATATTATGATTATTACCTATAATATTTTATAATCAAAATACAATTTATTTGTTGGGGGAATGTTAAAGCTTCAACAACACACCAATAAACAAACTACGTTTTTATTTTTTCTTAGTGTCCTTCTACAATTGGATGGTTTTTTCCATCACTTGATGATGCAGAAGATGTAAGGTATAATGAAATGAATACATGAGCTAATTTTGTTTTCGCAAGAAAAAGAAAAAATTTACTAGTGTTGCCAAAAAGTTTGTACAAGCAATTGAAGCAAGCCTATATTATGCTCATTATGTGAATTCGTATAAGGGAGATTGTAGATAAATTACCTTCTATCTACTTTGTCTTTCACGTACCTATCATGGAAGATTGTAAAACATCTTGAAAAAACATTGTTTTTGGAATCAGAGGTTTTAAACCGTGTGTGTTAAATTGCCTGTCAAAACAGGGTAACTTTTGTAACAGATTCATCCATAATATTTAATTTATAAAAGAATAAAATATTCCGCTAATTGTTCGCTACGATTAAATTTGATTTAATGCTTCAACGTGAAGTTATGGGCTAGAACTAAGAATTTTACAGTAATTGCGATTTAAAAAGAATTTTTTGGCCTTAGAGTAAGTATTATTCTGAAACTCTTTCAAAATTTCTTGTAAGAATTCCGTATTAAACGTGGGCAGGAACGCATTATATGTTATGTATTTTTTTAAACTATTTCTTCTTAAATTATTTCAATAAGTATTTTTATTTCATACAAATCTTCTGGGTCTCTACTTCCAATGAAAATTATTATAAGTAGTTTATGATGAGATATATGTAATTAATGCTTAAAACTTTAACTGTCATTTCCCTTCCTCTTTTCTATTTACTATCGAATGGTGATTGAAAAATCTTTTATTTTTGAAACAATTCGGTAGCTCGTGAATCACTAAAGATTTCTGAATGAAATCTTAGAGCGGTAAAGCAAAGATAAAGGCAACCATAAATTTATTTATGTTCCAAATGTTAAGATTTTTTAATTTAAATATTATCTTTCGGAGAAAACTGTCTTAGAATTAAATTTCTGGGAATTTCTGTAGTGGTTTAAGAGCTACGGAACTATTTCCAAAACAAAAGCGTGTTAAACCGCTGTGCAGAATTCGATGAACTTTTTATTTCTTTCAGGGTGAATGCGATATTGATGCTATCACTATATTATTGTTAATGTTATTTAGCGTAAAAATAAGGAAAACTATTTCCATAGCTTGCTGTGTTAAATGTTGTTGCACACGATGCGTTATTTACAAGTGACTGGCTTTGTTTAGATAAAAGTAAAAATCAGTTAAGAAAATATCCTTACTTCCTTTAGTCTTTATGTTGTAAGTAAAAACAACATCAACAACTAAAATAAGTCAATAAAAAATACTACTGTAAGGTATATTATGGTCGTACTTACTTAACTACATGCTCTGTTTTTCTTTTAAAATACAAATGAAAAAATTCACATTATTGCTTTAGGCCGTATCTGTAAAAAAAAAATCAAGGCAACTGACAATTAAGATCTTTACTTTTTTTCATTTTGCGCTGGATTGACATGACAAAAGCAATAAATGCATAACCATTTTTTTGTGTTGACTTTCGTTTTAGCAAAGTAAATGAAATATACAAGTAAACGAAGGTTGGTATTGTTTCAGTTTTGTTTTGGGTAAAAAATGCAAACAAATTTCCTTAAACGAAACTATTACCATAAAAGTTGCGACAACATGCTCAAGGCTCTAAAATACCTTGGGATATAAAATTTGTATTGGTATTTGTATTTGATATTGATGTTTGTTAATACACAATTAGTTAAATTTTATTTCTTTTGTATTATTTTTAAAATTGTTTTTTTTAACACTTACATTTTTTGCTTCTGAGTTTGGTTAAGTGTTCCTGGTAAATAAGATTATTAATTTTTTGTTGAAGCCTTTAAAAATAATTCAGCATAATTATTTGTTAGTAATTTAGCACATTTATATATTCTGAATTTCTAAAGATAGATCGAATGTTAAGCCGAACTATAACATTACCTTGTGTCAGAGTTCTGGTCTGACGAATCCCTGCACGCCGATCTCGTCGATGTAACTAACGTGCTATCGTGCTACTGCGACCTCAGTGTATGATATAACTGCCACTATTTTTCACAGTTGGAAGTAAATGTTATACTAACTGGAAGTAAATTATATAGGCAATAGATCATAATTTTTTTAAGCCAAACTCTCTGCCTCCCATTACCCCAGAAAGGGTTTTATTTGTTAACATCAGCTTTTGCAAATACTATGCGTTTTTTTTCAATATCTCTGATATATGGCTTCTTCATGGGCATATGACTATGAGATCCATAATTTCTAAGTACACTTCGAAATTTTTCTGAGTGAATTGACATAATATTATTAAATTCTAAAAACTTGTTTTATCTCCCCAAGAATCTGGCGTTTTATATGATTATGTAGTTACTTTACGTGGACGGCCACTCCTTGCCTTATTTTGAAAGCATTTTATTTCTTTACAGTTTTTAATTATAGTTTGTATAATTGCCTTGAAATATACAACTCCGTAACTCCAAATATATTTTTACCTTTTTCACACATATTATTACATTTTTTTTTAAATTTAATACAAAATAAGATTTTTGAAAATTAATTAATTTTGCGATTAATGGACCAGAAAGTAACTCTTGGTCGAAATACTATTAACAAACTTGTTAGGTGTTAACTTTTTAGATCTTATAACAATAGAGTATGCCAATATTGGAATAATATTAGTTACGACATAATTTGTGCCAGTTCGGTATAATCTACCAAAAATTGTGGTAGACTTCTAAATGGAAAATTTGCATCTAAATTAAAATTTTTCGCGTTAATTAATTTTTAATTAAAAAAACTTGAGCAAAAATATTCGAATAATAATTCACAGTAGGTTTTAAATTTAGATTGAAGAATTTAATGTAAGAATAAATATTAATTTACTCTCTTATTACTTCATAGGGTTTACAGAATATTTTCAAGAGTGGAGAGAATAAACGAAACTCATACTACATACATTTGTATGTCAATAAATAGTTCGACTAATAAATTTAAATAAAATAAGTTATGAAGTAAGAAATGTGAAAAGAAAATTGTATAAAAGTTTAAACAATCGTTTTTTACTGAAAGATGCAACATCGAATAAAAACTAGGTTATATCCAGTTAATAGAAAGACAAAAAAACAAGAGCACATAACATATGAACATATTTATTTTTTTACAATTCAGTGTAGAAGAGCGATTTCATACTTTGCTTTCACACACTGCGGTCGTTTAATAGAAATCAAAATAAAACTTTCAATCAAGCCGTTTAAGATTTAGCAACTATATTTAATTGGTTTATTAGTGCAGATTTTTCCCTTAATCTATATTATTCATATTTTCGAATACTCTACACAGATGTGTGAAGGATTTTCGCATAGAATTCGATTAATGGTGAACAAAAACATATCGTTTAAAAGCAGAAGCCATTCAAAAAGGACACTTCGAAACAGAAAACTTGGTTTTTTTAATTTTATGCTACAACTTGCTAGTTGACTGATTCAAATGAAATTTTCTTTGTATATGTAATTAGCAAGCGAAAACTAAACATTAAGGCAAAGGAAATCCCCCAGCTTTGGGATTTTAGAAAAAAAAGGCTAGAGTCAAAATTTCGATGTAAAACAGGTCAAATGTAAGGACATCCATCTTCTACAAGGTTGTTCAGTTTTACTCGAAATTTAGTTTTAACGTGCGTACGTATTGTTAGCTTACATAAATATATAAAATTTTTATATATTCCTTAAGAAATTTGTTTTCCATTAAAAAAATAAGATTAAGGGCCATTTTTGGGCTAAAATACACAAAAATTCAATAATTTTATATATCGTTTATATTGAGTTTTTCTCACTAACTCTGGGAAAAAAAAATTTAAATTGAAATTTGTTTCAAATATTTGGAAAAAAAAAACTGGACCAGGGTATCGTAAAATTAAAAATTTTAATTTTAAAATACTCGCTCATTTCAAAACATAATTTACAGATTAAAACTCATTTTATATGTATTAACTAGACATTTAAGACCGTATTTAATTTTTAAATATTAAACGAAAATTAAAGAAATTCCAAGGTCTAAAAGAGTTTGCAGGGGCGAGGTACCAAATTTTAAGACCACATAGCACCATCCCTGAGAAGTGGATAGTGTTTACTGTCAAAACCTAGGCTGAGATACTCATCTGCTATTCTCATGCCAAACTTTGGATTAATCGGCCTAGCCCTTTAAAAATGGCTGAGTTATTTCTAATATATTTTGATTCTGCCCCACTGTGCAAGTACATTTCCCATAATTTGACATCAAAAATCTTATACCGGTTTTTGATTTAACTATATCTGTCATATTTCTTTGGTTGTTAGAATATCATTATTTTCGGTCTTGTTTCCTTCAAACATTCTTCTTCTAGGTAAATACATATTTTTGTATGAGTGGATGTTAAGATTAGTTGCGACAAAGTTTTAGAAATAACTGTCATGATTAAAAATTCTTTTTAAATTTGAACGTGTTTTTCAAAGTAGAAATACACTCAGAAACGAAATGTGTCACTGTGTCAAAAACTTATATATGAATGCAACGTACCTCCAGACTACAAAAAAAACTTTTTAGAGTTAAATGACACATAATGTAGAAAACAAAACTTATTTTGATATAGAGCATAGTATTTGATTAACTATGACAGAAAATGTTAATTTCTGTAGTTTTAGTTGCTTAAGTTTATAAAAGCAGAATTCTTTAAAATTACGGATAGCAATTTCTAATTTAAAATGTAATATTTCTTAAAACTAACTAGGATTGTTAAGTTTTGCTATTAATAAAAACTAATGCCCACGACGTGGGCATCCTATATCAATTAAAAATATAATTAAATTTGTATCTATAACCTTTTTTACTTTAGTAAAAAAAATTTCGTGTGGGCAAATGGCATATGCGATAAAAGTGCTCATTACTGGAACAATAATAAAATTAATAATTAAATATATTGATTCGTTTATAACTTTGTAATCTTATTCAACAGATGTATGGTACTAACTTTACCTGCCAAATGACTTGAACCATATACATGCTGTAGGTCCAAACTTGCTGTCGTACGATAGAAATACGTTCTTTCTTCAATAACTACTTTTTGTTCCAACAACGGAATATAAAGGAAAATAATATTAAAATTTGTTAGTGCCCTCCAGTACACCATCTCAGAGAATATGCCCAGGTTATAGCTCTAGTTCATTACAGTGCCAACTGTATTCACTGATCCACTTCTTCGGTAATACTCAAGTAGTAATAATTGATAAGTTAGGATATGCAATTCCTCTAAAGGAAAAAATTCCATTGTCGTTATTAAAATCGAGATTCATTTAAATCGCTATGTAGCTTGGTTAGTGATCTCAAAACCACAAACTTTAATAAAAGTATTTCTAAAAATTTATACATATTACAATTACAAAATTATCAATGGCAAAATTAACTTAAATAATTTTCTTTTTCGATTTAATGTTAGTTGCTGCTGTATGCAATTCTGTGAAACCAAACCATCTAAAGGAAAAATCTCCATTGTTATCCAAAAATCTATATGTATCTTGTAGTGATTCTTAATAGCCGCTGTTCAACTTTTTGTTAAGTATCTCAATACCACAAAGTCTAAAAATTCCTTTCCAAAAAATACATACAAACTAAAATTAGCCCCACCTAACAGCAATATATGTTCGATATATCTATAATAACATACACTCACATCTTTGGACAATGCACCAAACGTAGTACATAGTTAGAATTTTATTAGAATCAGGTACTTAGTTTGAAATATCAGTTGGCTTATACAGTGAAACACGGAAACAAAAATAACCATATACGGACACCACTACGTGATAAAAGACCAAAAAAAAAGACCCCTGTCTCCCAGTTTTGCCCAAAGTACTCCAGGTTTTTTTATGGGCCCTCAAAGATGTGGGGCCTCGATGTCATTTTTGCAAAAAAATGATCATTTACTCAACCTCATATTTTGCAAACCGTTTGAAATTTTGATATACTTTCTGAGGCAAGGTTGTAGCTCTTGTCATAAAGAACAAAAATTGTGAACATATAAAATCAAAAAAACTTCATCTTCAAGGTCAAAATAGCAAAAAACTTAAAAAAATTCAATTATTTTTACCTTTTTTCCCCTGTTCAGGTCCATAGGTAGCAAACCTTTCAAAAGTCAAGGAAAAAATAAACTACAAAAATCAAGCTAAGTTCTCAATAAACAACTTTCTAGAACATATGAACTTCCTAAGAATGATTCTTAACACCGTTTAGGTAGCGCTTAGGTAATATCAATTTTATTGATGCATTGTTTTGCATTCCTTAACACCTAAACGGTGTTAAGAATCATTCTTAGGAAGTTCATATATTCTAGAAAGTTGTTTATTGAGATCTTAGGTTCATTTTTATAGTTGATTGTTTCCTTGAATTTTGAACGGTTTGCTACCTATGGACCTGAACAGGGGAAAAAGGTGAACAAAATTGAATTTTTAAAGTTTTTTGACCTTGAAGATGAAGTTTTTTTGATTTTATATGTTCACAATTTTTGTTCTTTATGACAAGAGAAACAACTTTGCCTTAGAGAGTATATCAAAATTCTAAACAGTTTGCAAAATATGAGCTTGAGTAAATGATCATTTTTTTGCAAAAATGACATCGAGGCCCCACATCTTTGAGGGCCCATAAAAAAACCTGGAGGACTTTGGGCAAAACTGGGAGACTTGGGTCTTTTTTTTTTGGTATTTTATGACGTAGTGGTGTCCGTATATGGTTATTTTGCCACGACTTAAAAAATTACACAGTGTGTTATCAATCTTACGATATGCCACAAAATATATATTTTTTATGATAGTTTTGGGTTAATTGACATTTGTACTTAGCAAAGTTTTAATGAAAATCTTCTGAGCAAAACAATACATACTGAACTTTTCGTTTTAGCTAAAATATATGTTTTCACATATGTTTTAGCACAAAATTTAAACAACTTCATAACTTTTGGCAATAGTTTTATTTCTAATACTAATTTCTTTTTGTAATAGAATACTGCCTAGAACAGCAATAATCTTATTTAGTTAGGATGTTTTAACATTAAGTTTAAGTTTCAGCTTTTTTTTAAATAAAGTTCAAGATTTGTTTTACCACAGAACCTAACGACTAAATATTATTTGGCACTTGGTAGGTACGCAGCTCGACAGGCAATACAATTCTGCATATTGTAGTGAAGTTTCAGGGATTTTGCTTGAGATTTTAAAATATTTTAAACAATGTAAGTTTCATTGCTAACCTAAAGTTGGCTGAAGGAACAACAACATACATATAAGGTGGTAATTATTAAGAGTAAAAATATTCAACAAGAGGGCAGCTTAAGGTAGTGGTAGACTTCGTTCTCACCAACTGACGATTGATAATTGAATACAAGTTTTCTCTGGGTTTAGTTGGTTAATAAATGATGCTTACAACTAAAACACTACCCTAAGTAGATTAGATACAAGAGTGCTGATGACGGACGTGTTTGTCTAGAAAATGTGCATTCCGCTCGTGCTGGTGTCTAAAAATTAAATTTTCCCAATTTTTCCATAATGTTATCACCTAATTTGTAATTTAATTAATTCTTTCTTAGAGAGAATAAAAACGAACTTAAGCTTGATTATAAAATTTAATTGTATGTAATTTAAAACACCTTTTACAGAGCTTAACAATAATTTTTAGAATTTTATATAAATGTTAAAATTTTATCTTACTAAATTAAAGTAAATACGTAGGTGTCTTAAAATAATATTTCCATAATGTGAGAGTGGAGCGTGGAAGTACAAGGGGTACACAGATGCATGTGTATTTAAGATTAATTTTGTACTTTCATTCGTAGTTATAATTATCAAGTTTAAAATATAAACAATGCGTAAATCCTTTTGATGCAATAAAAATATATTTTTATATCGTACAATTTTTAGATTTTAAAGAAGAAGAAGAAGAAGAGAAAAATTGCAGCGACAAAAGTTGCAAATTGTAATAAAGCACTAACGAAGCAAAATCGAACAAAATATTGTAAGGACGTTGATGAAGTGGGGCACAGCTAATTATGAATAAATGAATTATTTTCAGATAAATTAAATGCTATAAAGTAAGAAATTACAAAAATGAATTTTTATTAATATTCGTGGGTGGTGGGCATTAGAAAGACATCTTCTCTTTCACATTAAAGTTGAAAAACGGATATTTATTTCGTAAATTGACAACAAAAATAAAAAAAATCACTTGGTCGTTAATTTTTATGGTATTCAGGCGTATGTAATCCATTTCTTTTATTAATTACATTTTTTTTAATATTTTATGTCACTGCCTACATAAGGGGGCAGGTCGAAAAAGGGCATTTTAGAATCTCCTGGATCCAAGTTTAGGTTTTTAGACATTTGCTGACCTTAAAAGTTGCATTTTCTAAACAAAAGTATGGGAAAACCTTCAAAGCAATTCCATTTTTAGGGGTGGGATTCGTTTTTGTAATGGGTACTTTTTCAAATTTTTCTTATTTTCAAGCTTTAGCAGTCTATGGCCATAAGACATTTTTCAGCAAAGTTTTATTGATCTAGGGAAACTCAAGTTCTATTCAGAGCCAATATAAACTACAATAAGTAATGTCCGGTAAGATTGTCAAAATATCCTTATGTACGACAATTAAATAGCTGTTAATGAAAAATGTTTTTTTATATGTATTTTGAAGATCCCCTAATAATATCACATTATTATAAAATTGTTTTACAAGTATAAGTAGAAATAACCTAAAGCTTTCTTTGGTAGTGTAAAACTATATATGATTAATTTCACTGATTTCTGACTCCAAGATGCGGGATAAGGGAAAGTAAACGTTTAATATACACACAGGCTGAGCATCAACGAAAAAAAAAAAACGATTTAAAAAAAAATCGTTTTTCGTACAAATATGACAGAGGCGTCTTCTAACTTAGATCTTACAACACCTGTATACAATACTGTTATCGTACGAGCGCCCGTGAAATCACAGCAGTTCCTTTTAAAAAACTCAAGCATCTTAAATGATTTAGGTAAAATATAGTCAATATAAGAAGCAAAAGACAAGGTAAAAGAAAAAACAACTGCAAGGTGACAAGTATTGTATTTGCAGTTGCTAACTTCTGATTGCCAATTTAGAAAATAGGCATAAGATTTAATACTCTATTATGGTAAAATACAATTATTCCCAAATGAAAACTTAGTGACATTTGTTTTGACACAGTAATCAAATATTCGATTACTGTGTCAAAACAAACTGTTTCTCATATGTAGGCGAGGAATTGTATTTCTGATTAGAAATGTCTTAAAGACCAAATCAATCGGGTCTTTTTGGTTTAATAAAACATTCTTTTGCATGCGAATCCATATCGATATGTGTAGTATGTATGTCAGTTTTAATATTTTGAATTCTTGAAATACTGAAAGAATATACAAGATATATGTATGTGTATGTTTATACATAAATTTGAATGCATTTTCCTTGTTTGCTTGTAGTCATTTTCATAACATTAATAATGAAGAAAAGTAGTCAGTTTTGATAATTTGAGTTTTACAAATACATACTGAAATAAAACACAAATGCATATACATACATACATTTATTATGCACTTTTCTTGCATGCTTTTAGTTTATAACATTGGTAATGAAGCAAAGTAGTCAGATAACAAACACAAAATTGTTGATAAATGAAATTTTGTGTGTTGTCTAACGTACATAGTTACTTTGTTATTTTGAAATCTGATTTTTAATTATGGCATCTAAATGTTGATCCTTTATTTATTGGAAAAAAGTCATATCTCAAAAAATTTTGTTAATGATATTGATGAAGAGGTGTTCTTTACTTCCACGTTATTTATCTGTTAAAAATTTTTCAAAATTGTAACTCTAGCGAATTAGAAGTTAAGTCCAATTAGACCGTAAAGTTTACATTTTTAAACTTCAACAGAATTTTGCTAAGTTCGAGTTTTTTTTTCAAGATACTACTATGTTGCATTAAAGAAGCGATATGTTTATAGTACATGACGTAGAATTTTAAATATAAGCTGCACAAGGTTAGTATTTTAAAATTACTCCATTCTATGGTTTTATGTGTGCCTCTTACCCAGTAATAGCAAAAGAATATGTTTTCATTTGACCGCTTTTAATTTTGTGCAAACATTATGCTTGGAGAAAATTTTACAAGTATTATTTGTTGAACCTACAAAAACACGAAACAGTAAAAATATATTTTTTAAATAATTTTGACAGTCGTAAAGTAGCTCTGGGTTGGGAAACAACGTGCGCGCGACGTTATCGTTAAAGCCTAAACTCAATCAGTAGTGCAATTCACTAACTTTCAACGATCTAACACTTGCACTAGCGCATTTGCGATTCACTAGCCTATGGTTAACTAATGAAAAATACAAACAAAAATAAATGGCAATGCTGCTAAACAAAATGGCAAAATAGCGAAAAGAACAAAGAGGATTGAAAAATAATAAACAAAATATACAAAACTTTCCACAAAAGTGCTTCATTTTTTGTTCTTTTTTAATTTTATTTCTAAAAAATTGTTTAAATTTTTATAAGGTAGTTAAAATACATATGTATGTGTTTTAATTATAAATATTAATTATTTACCCCCATATTTATAAAAAATTAAACTTATTTGAAATGTATTTTAAAATAACTTTTGTATGAAAAATTAGTTGTAAAATAGATTTCAAATATATTTTATTTTTTATAAATATAGGGGTTAGAATACTTTACATTATACATCTAATGTCCGACTTTATATTTTGATATTTTGATAAAGTAAACGACACAAAAATAGTTGCGGTTAAATTAACAATACTCGACTTGTTAAGAAAAACAGCTGATTTATAACAACATCAAATGTTATTAAAAAGCATTTCTGAATAGCAAAGTCTTTCGTTTTGTTGTTAAAGTTTTTTAACGAGTCAAGAATCGTTAAAATTGAATAGTGAATCGCACTACAGTCCGTCCTTTTTGATTAGCCTCCGAATGGTTTCCGTCTCACTCCCGCACTCGGTTATTGGCTTCTTCGAATAGCTGTACTGCGGTACTGTTATTGGATGTTGTATTAATCAGCCACGTGTAATTTTTTCGGTTATCGTATAACATTAAGCAATAGATTGATACTGGTGAAGACCAATAATACTCTGGGAATGGACTCTAGTGAGCCTACTTCCTGTACAAAGGCACAGGTCGGGTGGATTTCCCTGGAGAAAGCTCCTATATGTTAATAGACCCTGGAAATATAACCTAGTATAGGCCATTTTAAATTAAATACAAAAAAAAAGACAGCAAAAAAATTATTCGCCAATCGCTTATGTTTTAGTTCTGAAACATATCGAAATACATTAGTCTTTTTAATTTTTAGTGTGTTTTTGATAAATATAAAAGTTAAAAATATTTCGGTAGTGTGCTGAATTCATACCCATACTTACTGATCATAGTGAGAAGCAATACATAAATTGAGAGGAATCGCAGCAGGATGCAATTTTTCTGGGATAGAGTTTATACTCGTATAATACTATAATCGAAAGAAAATAATAACAAACTACATCCTCTCTCGCTTACGAGGATGCAGGTATGTAAGCGAATAAGTTTTTATAAAGAATTTGGTAAAGCAAGGAGACGTACCACCTGGGACATGGCAAACAAAAATCATGCCTTCCTGAAGCAGATTGGAAGGAAGAGTCTATTTCTCTCTCCCTTACAAACCAGCTTCCAAGTAAAAGTAATTTTTTGCTGGGTAACTAAACTGCAATAGTAAGGATTTTAAGTCCTTATTGATTTTAGAACACAAAAAACCCCACACAAAATATTTTAGCTATATTTTTTACAAACAAATATTTTACGAAAAGATAAATTTCTAAAAATCACTTTAACATTAGTTACTAATTTGCTACAGTTAATTGTGTTAAGAAACTTCGAAGTTATTATTTCCTTATTGGCAAAACTACCAAACGTAACAATATTAGGTTGACACCTAATTTTCGAAAACTGGTGCTAAAAATTAAATTCTTTGATATTAGACTTCAAAATCATAAAATATTTTTGCAGATCCGTAACCTTGGTAAGATTTTCTTTCCCTTGAGTGTAATTATGTCTATAATTTTTGTACGTATAAGTTGTTTTATCGCAATGTAGTTGGGATTGTAATTAATCGCATACAAACCTGGTTTAAACTTGTTGTTACCAGCTTTTTGATTAGAGAAAATAAGGTTAAAAATTGTCGTTTCCATAAATAACAACTAACTTCTGGTTGGTAGAAGTAACACTATTCGTCACAAGGGGACCAAAGCGACCCAAGTGAGTCGGTTTTCCCCCCTACACGGAGCCGGCGACCCGTGCAACCTAACACTATTAATTTATATTTTTCTTTTAAATCACCTTCTATTTGTTGGTAAAAATCTTAATTTTCTATTCTTTGCAGTAAATTATTTTACAAAAAATTTTTTAGTGCTAAGTATTACAAAGTATACTTTGATTATAATATAATAAAATCTATATGCTAAGAATAATTTTTTTTAATACCATTTGTTAACTAAAGACATATGCATTAAAAAAATATTAAAACTTCAAAAACGCATTCAGAATTTCTTTAAATATCTCTCTTAAAGATTGAAACATATGACTTAAAAAGAGTTTGCGTGTGACATATAAGTATAAAGATATAAAATTAGAAAGAAAAAACAACGATAAAAAAACTATTAAGAATTTCTTTGCTCTGCTTTTTGAAAGACCTTACATTTCTTTAGTTTAAAAGACGCAACTAAAACAGGAACAATAAAACTACTTTATCAGCTGCATCTATTCAAGGGATATAAATTACATACCATATAATATGGTGGCTGCAAGGAAAACTCAAAAATGCTTACAAGACATAATTTCTGACAATATGAACATTATATACGTAAATTTGGTATTGAATTTAAGCCAAAAAAAATCTATTTCTGATAATATGAACAAGGGATTGTGTTTAAGCAACAAAAAAAAAAATGTTATATTTCAGCATATTATGTTAAACAATTTATTTGAAAGTTATAACGTGTATAGTTTAGCCTGGAAGTCATCAGTTTCTTTAGCAAAAGAAAACATTAAATTTTATGTTACTTCTTATGAAAATAAAACAAAATCAAGTAACAAATAATTTAATATTTATTTAAAATCTAATCTATATATGTAATAAAAATTGTAACTCATTTCCGTCTGTGTGTCTGCTTTTCTTTGCGTTCGCAACACATAAAAACTACTGGATGGATTTTAACAGAATTTTGTGAGGAGGTACCTCAGTATCTTGGACCCAATATAGGAAACTTTTTTCCTCAAAAATATCTTATTTCCAAGATAAAGTGGACAAAACAGTGCAAGTACGCTTTCTGGCATTTTTATACAGTACTTTTGTACTGCTGCTTAGTACGGCACCTTTAATTTTTGAAAGTAGGATATTTTAAAACACAGATAGTTCAAATGGCGCTGACAGAATTTAATCCTTACCGCTCTTAAAATAGTACTATTATAAACACGTCTTTCAAATGAAGTCTTTACATCGAAAGCGCTCGCCAAACGTAATAAAACAACAGCCAGTGACGACGGTCTTCACCAAAAGATATGACAACAAATATATTTTCCTTGGTTTCCTAATCCTCTTTAATTTTAATTTTATTCACTATCGATACCTTTGCCATCTCCAGAACTACGAGAAAAATCGCATTCCCCTACCTGAGTTTGGTTTATTAAATGCATGATGTTTAGAATTTAACAATACCCAAAGTTGATAGGTACGAAGAGTGCTGATGAAAAACGTAGTAGTCTAGAAAATGCACTCCATTCTGCTAAAATTTAATTTTCCCAATTTTTCTTTAATATTATCACCTAATTTATAATTTAAATTATTCTTTCTTAGAGAGCATAAATCGTACTTAAGCTTGACTTCAAATTTCATCTGTATGTAAAATAGTTTGACTAATAAAATTTCAAAATATTCAATATTTTTATATTTTATAATCATATCGAAACCAAAATCTGCAAGAAAAGGATTAAAGAAAATATAATACACACAGGGGAAGTTTTTCCTCAAAAACCTTTCAGTACTGCATACTTAAATAGAAGTCAGTTCAGACCTGTGTATTTACAAAAAGTTTTCTTTGCCCAAAAAACCTATTGGTATAAACATTTTTATAAATTGTTATTTAAAAAAAATTCCCCACACCCTCTAAAGTATAAATAATTGTATAGAATTGTATAGGGTAATTTACATCCTTCTTTTTGGCCAACACTATGTTGGGAGTTAAGCTATTTATGTGCAACATATTACTCAGTCATGTTCAGTTTGATCTATAATTCAACCATGAATCGACCTACAAACAATTGCAGATTATTAAGTTTTATTATCAAAATTAATACGCGGTTGAGAGAGTGTATGGATCACTTCTTCTATTTCATGGACAGTTTGTGCGACCTTCTAAGACGGATATTGGTAAAGTGACTAAAAGTCGCACAAATTTGCGGACAGACAAAAAAAATATTGAAGCTGTATCCGCCAGTGTTATTGACCACCGTGAATTATCGATTCGGCGCTGTTCGCAGCAATTGGGCCTTATTACTAGTTTTTTTGAAAGACTTGACTGACGTGTATTCAATAAGCAGGTGCAATATGCCACACAGCACGTGAAACAATGACCCAATTGAGAGGCGAGTTCGGTGAACAGTTTATTTTACGTTTGGGAACGGTCAATCGGTCGTCTAGATACGATTTAACACCTTTAGACTATTTTTTGTAGGATTTGTTAAGGCTCATGTCTGAAGAGATAAGCACGCAACGGTTGACGCACTGGAAGCCAATATGCTAAAAAGAGTATGCCTAAATTTAACCCAATGTTTAAAATATTTGAGGAGTATGCGCGGTCCACATTTACATGAAATCATTCTTAAACATTGAGTTAGATAAATTGTTCTTTCGACTCCAATAAAGATTTCATAAGATTTCATAAATTTTTTAAAAATAGATTCAAGAAATTTTTAATAAAAATAATTAAAAATTAAAGTATCTATGTGTGTGATTAGTAAAAAATTCAACGCCATTGCGATTTGGAGTGTAGTAATTCAATCCCCCTCCCTATGTGTGAAAAGAGTGACAATGTCATAACTGACAGAATGAGAAATCGGCCTCTTTATATTCTATGATTTCATATATGAAAAAATAATATAAAATTGGTTTGTAATATGTATACATATACACCCAGTTCTGTTTTTACACGGTATTTTTTTAAGCGGTTTTGATTAAACACGGTTTGAAAATAAAAAAAATATTTTTTTACACGATTTTATTCCCTTTAGCACGATTCAAAATCTTTTGAGCTTAGATTTTATTTGTAAAATTTAAGTTTTGCGAAATATTTTCATATCAAAAATTTAGAGGAATTCCCTTTTTGTGCAAACAAGCATTTTTACTTGTTAGAGCAATTGAAATGTGTTAATATCAATGGATCTCTACAAGAAGACGACGAAAACTACATATAAAAAACTACAACCTAAAGCCATTTGTTTAGCAAACAAAATTGAAACTTAAGATCGCCTTCGAAATGGAGAAGGCTCAACATTTCTTAGCAAAATGTTCGGTTTAAACGAAGCCACAATAAGAACTAAAAAAAATTAAAATTCAATTAGGTAATCGTTTATTTCTGTAACAAAACTATCTGTTAAGTCTTCATCATATACTAAAGATGCAAATAAACGCTGCAAATACACATAATATGTACATGTTTTAGAGATAAGGAACCAATCACCTACGGTTTTTTTTTACACGGATTTTTCTGGAACCAATCTACCGTGTAATATAAAATTAAAAAGTTTTTGTTTTTTTGCCTATACTGAAAATTTAAATTTTTGAGTTAATACACTGTTGTTGAATAAGTAAGATATCGTCCCCTCAATACAACAATAGCGTATAATTTTTTTGGGGTTTTGAGAAAATTGAGTTTAAAGTTTTTGTCAAATCGGATATCTATTAAAACCTCAATATCGCGGTAAATAAAAATTCTTCATATTGGATTTTTCGACGAATACATTATACAGTTTCTTGTCTTTAAATTGACCTTTTTTTTATTCTACGCATCCTTCAAGACCATAATTATGTCATTCAAAGTGCAAGCCCTCCATATAGGCTATTTTATTTTGTAGGGAATTCGTATAATGTATCTCATACACTATTTTATTTTGTATGGTATACGCTGTTTTATTCAATAATTTTACTGTATTTTTATTAAAATATTTGATCTCAAAAATATCAATTTGTAACATTATAAAACCGTGATTAATTCATTGTTTTATTAATTCAGTGGCACATATTCTTTACTTTCCAATTTGGGTTATTATAAACAAAAAATTATGACAAATTAAGGTATACATTGCGTAAATCAGAAATAACTAGAAAATCATTCGTCTTCTTTCTCTTCCTCTGCTACATCTGGCTCATCTAAACAATTTCGTTTCTTTCCACCTTGTAAGTTAAAAAAAAATTACTGCGAGCCACGAGGAATTACATCCTTTTTGCACAAATTTTGGAGATCATGCAGATTTTGATTACAAATTGGCACTATTTGAAAACTATTTTTTCAACAATAGTGTATATTATTCTAAGCTATTTTATGAGTTAAAGTTTTCATAAATTGTATTTTTTTCTACAGGTTAAAATGGAGTATAATGTGTATACATTATTATTCTTTTATAACAACTTTGCAGTGGCAATTTCAAGTAAAATAACGCATATGAGCTTACACACTTATTGAAGGAAATTTTTGAACAAGAAATTATACACTATTTTTTCCAACGACATTTTGACTCACTTTTTGGAAGTAGAATTTGACGAAATTTTTAACAGACATAAAATCAATGATGGAGATTCTAAATATACAATAAAAAATAATAGCGTATGAGCACATAAGCTATTGTTATATTGAGGGGACGATATATTCATTTTTAGAGCAATATTTTCATAAATTTCCAAATAAATTTAAAATCAACTAAAAATATGAAGACTCATATTGTAAGTAAAACATAAGTAATCGTACACACTAATGATAGTATGCAATAGAAAATATGTCATAAAGTGTACGGGCATTATGCTTTTATAAGAGAATACCTAATAAAAATTAAAAAATCGATAATGTCTGAAATCCATTTTGTGCTATAATTTTGCTAAATAAATTATACTTTCTATGCGACATTTTCTTCATTTATGTCTATATTCAAGTTTTATTTTTTTTAATAGTATCGTTGATTAAATACTTTAAACGATTTGCATTTTAAATTTGTGCAAAGCATTTACAACTAATTAATGGGATATAAACCATTAGAGCTGACTACTATTTATCTATGCATTTGTTACCAGTATATGTTTTTAAAATCGTATTGGAAACAATGTGACACTTTATTGTGGTTTTTAAGAGTTTCGAATAGCAAATAAAAACAATTATAGTATGAGAAAATATTCTGTTCTAATGGGCTTTATTGTTGTAATTCTACAATTACAAGTTTTAAATTTCTAATAACTTTTATGCTGGTAACATTTATTCTCTCACATACATAGTTTTATAGACATTCGTATGATTAACATCAAAATTGCCTAATGTTTAAAATTTTTTATTTTTCCCAACATATACACACGTTTATATATACCTACAAACATATATGCACACATACATACATTCTTTGGTACCCTTAGCAATTGCAATTTCGATCAAAAGAATAATATTAATCATTCGCAACGTTTAACCTTTTTTAAAATAAACTTTTTTTTATTGACCATCTTAAATAATAAATAATTCTTGCAAAAAAAAAACCGACTACAAAACAAATATAAGTGCATCAATTCTCAACTAAAAGTTTAAAAGGAAGTTATCTGTAAAAACTAATACCCAAATCAAATACTTTTATACTTGTTGCTCTAACGGACATAGTTTTATACGTACTGTACATTCAAATGTTTATCCATAACGGTTCAGCAGATAAAGCCATATCCGACAAATTACATCAGATATGAGGACACCCAAAGATATGGCCATATAGGTTAAACAATATCACCTAGGGGATACCCTTTAATGTATAATTTTAAATTAAACACTTATTTTAAAGGACAGATTCTTTGTAAATTTCAAATGTCTGTCTAAAACCGTTAAAAACTTTGGCCGTATGTATCAATTTACATCAACTATTGAGACACCCTTTATAATTTTAAATATTTATAAAAGTTATTATACGGGACATAGTAGTGGAGATGCTGACTAATTTTCAAGTGTTTGTCTGTAACGGTTCAAAAGATAGGGCTAGATAGGTAAAATTACATAAATTATGGGGACACCCTTTAGTTTCCAAATTTAAATTATATACTTGATGTTATAACGGACTTAGAATTATAGGTTCTTTTTAAATTTTAACCGTCTCTCTGTTACGGTTCAAAAGTTTTGCAATATACATCAAATTACATCAACTATTGGGACACCCTTTAACTTCTAATTATAAATATTTAATTTCTGATTATAAATATTGGACATATTGTTCAATTTTTAAGAGATTGTCTACAATGGTTCTAATGGTTCATATATTTAAATTGACGTCACATATGGGTACACCCTTTAATTTTTAAGTTTATTTTTTTATTAATTTCTGTTATTGGCAGCTATAGTGATATGCAGTTTTTTAAAATTTTAAAAGGGTGCCTTTTACGGTTCATAATACACGTAAAAAACACGTATGTTGTATGGGGACACCCTTTAATTTTCAAAATTATGAACTTCTTTCAAAATGGGACCAATCTGTAAGCATTTCCTTTCTAATAAAGAAAAAATTTTTAAAATCGGTTCAGAAATGACTCAGTTATGCGGGCACAAACATAAAAAAAGCAACATTCAGACGAATTGATAACCTCCTTCTTTTTTTGAAGTCGGTTAAAAACTGTTGACGTTTAGTTAACTATGGGGTGTGTGAGATAGAAGAATTAACCTCTGCATAAACAATATAAATTTAAATGTGTCATTTTATTAGCCGGATATTAATTTTCGTATTTGCTTATTTAATATTATTCAGACGTTTATATTACCTTTGGTAATAAAATTTGGTAATTAAGTTTCAGTAATGAGACCAATTTTTCATTAAGATTTTGTCGTAACTGGACCAATTAAAATCTGATGTCAACTGTTAAAAACCTGACGCAATTCCAAAAAGTAACTATGTGATATGACGTACAATTAGTATTTAGTTCTGATCGATGCATCCACATTTTTTTTTTGTTCAATATAAGCAGTTCAATATATCAATCGTAGTTTACAAATCAATTTAAATCAATAAACTAAAACAGATAAAGTACCCTTGTAGGCACATTTTTATAGATATTTTCAAGGTCTACTTAAATTTAAAAAATCTTAACATTTGAGTTAAAACTAAACTTATTATTAATAAATTAATTATTTAGGCTTAAGTTCTTAATTATAAAGAGATAAAGAAAAATTAGATACCAGCAAAGCAGAATGCATTTTCTAGACAGCAACGTCCGTCATCAGTACTCTTTGTATCAATCTATCTGGTAGTTTCAATTGTTATTAATTTTCTATTTAAACAAACTTATCAAAGAAATAGAATCTGAGAAATTTTAATTTTACATTATATTTCATAGAAGATAGAGCTTTTTGAAATTGTTTTACGCTTGTAAACTCTATTTATTTTTCATATTATACTACCAAGCAAACATTTTTCTTTACTTTAATTCTCTTTATATATTTTCTTTTTATTTGAAAATGGTATATATCTGTCTTGCTATTAGCTATCCTTTGGTTAGCAATTAACAACAATTAGATATTTTTATTTTACAAATGTATATTTTGATTATTAACACAATAGTGTTGAAGTTAACAATTTCAAAGCCGTGCCCGCTCTGTGAAATTATATGAATTTTATTTGAACTATTTTTGAATTAATAAATTAATTATTTAGGCTTAAGTTCTTAATTATAAAGAGATGAAGAAAAATTAGATACCAGCAAAGCAGAATGCATTTTCTAGACAGCTACGTCTAGACATTGTTAACTTCAACACTATTGTGTTAATAATCAAAATATACATTTGTGAAATAAAAATATCTAATTGTTGTTAATTGCTAACCAAAGGATAGTTAATAGCAACACAGATATATACCCTTTTCAAATAAAAGGAAAATATATAGAGAATTAAAATAAAGAAAAATGTTTGCTTGGTAGTATAATATGAAAAATAAATAGAGTTTACAAGTGTAAAACAATTTCAAAAAAAGCTCTATCTTCTATGAAATATAATGTAAAATTAAAATTTCTCAGATTCTATTTCTTTGATAAGTTTGTTTAAATAGAAAATTAATAACAATTGAAACTACCGGGTAGATCGATACGATGGGTACTGATGACGGCATAGCTGTCTAGAAAATGCATTCTGCTTTGCTGGTATCTAATTTTTCTTTATCTCTTTATAATTAAGAACTTAAGCCTAAATAATTAATTTATTAATTCAAAACTAGTTCAAATAAAATTCATATAACTAAACTTATTATGATATTTCCAAATTTGCCCAGAAGCCCTCCTTTACCCTAGGGGGCTCAGGGCGTATAATGTCCCAATTTTTTTTTCTAAACTTATGATTTAAGGTAAGTAACAATATATTTAAAATAGTTCAAACAACTGCTTAAGGCTATTATTTAAGTTTTAAACCATCATAATTCAAAATTGTATTGAGTTACAATATATGCAATATAAATTAATTTATCCAAACATATGCTAATATCTGTAAATTAAATCTTAAATTATAAAACTTTATTTTATTGCAATTATAGGAAGTACATTTTTTTAACATAATATTCTATCTATATTTTAAGCAAACAAGAACAAATTTAATTTCCTTAGGAAAAAGACGAAAATAAAAGTTGAGTGTTTTTATGTTTCTTACATCTTTTATATTGGATTATCTGTTATCAGTTAAACGAAGGTTTAGTTAAAGAATGACAGCTTTGGTACTGGTATAAAAATGTGAATTTCGTCAAGGTCCTTCAATATTTTGTTCGATTTTGCTTTGAAAGCAATCCACACCAAAGACCCTTACGATTTTAGTTTTTTTTATAAGAGAAGTAACACTCAGGCAATTAATGTCTACATTAACTGTGTTACTTAACTTAGAAAGGGATAGTAGTAGATAAGACAGATGGTTAGTACGATAGTAAAGCTTCACAAGCACTTCTGGTGTTCTTTAGGAGAGTTAGTTTGAAGTTAGCATAGCCAATTAATAATTATTTTACTTCGCCGGCGATTTAGTGCTATGTGGTAATACCGGCGTTTTTAGTTCCGCCTTATCAGTTAGGTATCAGTTTATGTATTTTTTTACTTTATAAAAAGTAGAGTATTCATATCCGGTTAGTGCGTACTTTTATTGCTTTTTCTCCACTTTTTAAGATATTTTTTCGGAAAAAAAGTATCCTATATTGGGACCAGGATACTTAGGTACCTCCTCACAAAATTTTGTTAAAATGCATCCAGTAGTTTTTACGTGATGAGAACGTCAATGAAAAGCAGACAGACAGACAGACGAAAGTGATTACAAAAGGCAGGCACTCTGCTTTTTAATTTCCCTTACTTTGGACCTTTAATATTATATATTCTGGATCCTTACAATATAAAAAGACAATCAAAGAATGTCTGCATCGAACCAAATATCTTTCAGCTCTATAACTTATAGAAATAATATTAAAAATTACGTGGGTGGAAAAAGAAGCCCGCAATCTATTTTGGCTCATTTAGTGTTTGTACATAAAAAAAGGTCTTCCGGCATCGACGTTTTAATTGCTTAACCAAATATTTTTTATTTATTTATATTTCTCAAAGTTTTTGATTATTCTCTTTCTCTTGAAATAGCCATATTTTTTTTAATCCTTCACCACTTTTGCATTGCTATAAGCTCACAATTAGGAGTTTTAAATATCAGTAAGATTATAGATACGAAAAATAGATAAACCTCAATTTATAGTTTACTTTAACTATCGGATATTTTATAGGCAAGTTATGAAAACCGGCCTTGAATCAAACCTTGCTTTTGGTGATGTTTTGTGAGTTCAAAAACTAAACGATTTAAAGGCTTAAATGTGCTGCTATATTTGACACATTTTTTTCTTTATAAATACTATTGTACCTTTTTGTTAAATTTTTTTCTTTTAACTTTGATGAGACTTTACCTTTCAGTTAAAAAAAGAAACTAACTACGATTTCAAATAATTTTGCTTGATTGAATTTTAAAAAAATTACTATCTCCCCTCTTAAATTAAAGTTACTTTTATATACAAAATAATTGTTGTTGAATTTTTTTTTAATTTGCTTTGTTCTTTTTTAATTTAAGGGTTCTTTTTGAATTATGCAGTTGAAAAGAAAATTGGATTTTAATGATATAATAGGCTTTGAACTGTTTTGTGTAGATAATTTTTTTTAATATTTTATACAATATTTTATTTAAAAAAAGACCATAATAAGATTAACAATTTATTATGCTCGAAAAAGAAAATGTTTGAAAAGATAAAGAATAGATAAAGGGACTAACCCTTCCAAGTGAAGACAGTTGAAATAATTAAATTAAAAAAAAAAAAAAAACATTGAAGTGAAACAAATTCTTTTAAGTAACCTGTTACTTAGCTAAAAGGATTAAAAACATGCTCATGTGATTTAATTCTTGAAGAATTTAAAATGTAATTTACAATGAAGTATATATAATTGTAAAATAAATAAATATTAAATAGATAAATAAACAACATTAATTGCTACATTCGTAAAACTTTGTTTAAACATGAACAAGCTATTGCGAATTCGAACAAGCAAAAAATGTTCCCCTTTGCAATAATGATGATTCTTTTTAACGCAACTCCAAAGACTCCGTAAAAGTTTCGAGCATACAAAGAACGAAACGAATAAATAAATTCCAGGGACCGCAAATAACAGTTATCGTTAAAAAATATTTTATGACATTATTTTGAGAATTAAATAAAAATATCCATCTAAAACAGTTATTTGTGAAAGTAAAAATAAGAACTTAATTAAAAGTTGTAAAAAAAGAATTTTACCTTGCCGTAAAAAAATTAAACCTTTTTAGGAGTTTTATTTTTTTTGTCGTCAGAAAATAAAGCTCATTTTATGTACATAAATTAATAACAAATACAATCAAATTGCAATTTAATTAAATAAATCGTCATTAAAATAATGTAGGTTTTTAATTTGTTATTGTTTGATTAACGATCTTCACCGGATGGATGTTTTCCCATTTTCAACGCATTTTTGCGACACATCTCATACATCGTTTTTAGAGCAGAACAGGAAAGCGAAGAAAAAAGGTTGAAAAAAAGTTTTCTGATAATTTTTTTTTTCTGGGAGGAAAAAATACATTATCCATATCTATAAATTAGCAAAAAAAAAAAGTGAAAAGTTTGTTCCTTTACCCCAGGGTTGGAATAGAGCGGCATCCGTTCAAATCTGTCCACAAAAAAATTATGTAAATAAAAAAATTGAAAAGAAAAGATATTTTCTGATGGAAAAAATAAAACTTCTAAAAAAAGTTTTATTTTATGACCAAAAAATAAAACTCAATAGAAACAAATAAATAATAAAAATATTTAAGAGTTTCATTTGAAATTTAATTTCTTCGTTGAAAAATAACTCTTAACTATGGAGTAGAGATCGATTTATTCAGATCACCATAGATTCTGCAGAGCTCGTCAGTACAAATCTATTGATATATTGAGTTTAATTTTTTTTTGATAACTGCTATTTACGGTCCCTGATAAATATACTTTTTTTCCTGAGAATGAAAATCTTTTCTTAAAAATATTTTGGAAAGCTTATTTTGTTGGTTAATTTTTTTTAAATTTAACATTTACATCTAGTGTTTCATATTCAAATACATTTCTTGCAAATAAAAATGTTTAATTAATGCAAACGTCAATCCTTTGTTTTTGTGTTCTTAACCTGTGTAAAAAGGTTTTCAATATACACCATATTGTCCAATATTTGCTTAAGTCTGAGTTTAAATATGTAATCAAATGAGAAGTGGCTGATTGTACACTCAGTCCTAATTTCACCACCTAATATTACATGATCGACTGTCGACTTGTGGGCTTCCACCCATGGCTTGTTTGCAGTTTCACACGGTTATTTGCGTAATACATGCTTTTATATTTCAGTTTGCATTAGTTGTTTGATTTCGGACCAAAGCTGAATATTTAAAATTTTCCTGGGCCAGTTAATGCAAAAGAATTTCCTTAATTATTTATATATAGCAATTTCATTTCGGGCTGAAGATGAAAGCTTTTTACCCAACACATTTTTTTGTTATTATTAAATACTACCATTACCCGCCACAATATTTTGCTTTGAAAGTATTCCACACCAATTGCAAGACTCTTACTTTTATAGTGCTTCAGTTATGGTTTATGTATTTACAATATATAAAGGTACACATCCCTAGATATAATTCTAAAATTTATAAAAAATTCTAAAAATTATTGTAAACCTCTGTAAGTGGTATTTAAAATATTTAATAACAATGTAATTCCACAAAGTAAAAATACAAATTAAATACAAATTTTATGCAACTGGCGCCATCTGTTGCATAATAGTTTTTAAAATATCCCACTTTTAAAAATAAAAAGGTGTTGTGAAAATATAACCGTGCTGAAAATATCCCAGTTTTAAACCGAAAATTTCAGTACCTTTAGAGAGGAAATTGCGTTTTTTACTGCCCTTTCTCCACATTCTCGTAGAAATAAGATATTTTTGCGGAAAAAAGTATTCTATATTGGGATCAGGATACTAAGGTACCTCCTTACACAATTTTGTTAAAATTTATTCAGTAGTTTTTACGTGATGCGAATGCATAAGAAAAGCAGACAGACGGAAATGAGTTACTATTTTATTATATGTGTGTATAGATATTGTTTTAATAAACAATCTATTACAAGCCCATATAATACCTACACCAGCTATATTTTCTTAAGAAACAGTGGTTATTTCAGCCTTATGGTATATTTTATCAGTGGAAATATCCAACATAATTGTGCCTTATTGGCTTACAACAATTGACGTAAAATCAAAAGTATCTTGAGTTTTTACTCCATCGTTTTGAGTATTGTATTCTCCTAGGTGTGGAAATTATCCATATTCAAATCCATATTTAATAGCTGAAGCCTTCTTGTCAAAAAAGTAGTTGACAAACTGTAAAAACAAAATGGTACTCTAGCAAACAAATTGTTATGTTTAAATGCAAGCAAATTCAGTATAAATTTTAACCCAAAGCTTAAGCGTTTATGATCCGTGAAAAATGAAGCATTTATAGACACTTTTATGGTAACATGGTGTGTATACTTGTAGTAAGAATGCAATAAATGCCGAAGGCATTTATATATATATATAGAGTTAGTAGAATGTACAGAATACAGTGATGTTTGAAAACATTAAAAGTAATATAGATTAGAACTTGCATATTATTTATAAATGGTTTAAGCAATTCTTTGCCCTTACCAAATTAATATCAATTTAGTTTACAATTACAATTATATTGGTTCTTAATTATTTAATATTATGCTAATTACCCATAACGTTTTATAATAAAAATGCAATTTATTTGTTGGGGGAAAAAGAGCTAGTTCCTAGAAGAATTTCACTGGTTGCCAGATCATCAGGAAACCTTTTTCCTAATTTTAGAGAAACCACAAATACTCTATATGTAATAAAATTCTATAAAAGACAATGAGAAGTGTATATGTTAATAGAATAATATTACAGAATATTAAAGCTTCAACAAAACACCAACAAACAAACCACGTTTTTATTTTTCCTTACTGTCCTTTTACAATTGGATGGTTTTTTGCCCTCATTTAATGCAGACGTAAGGTGTAATGAAATCCATACACAAGTTAATTTTGTTCTTTTTCAGCTGATTGAGAACTATCGATATACATTGCTATGGTTTGACAACTGAAAATGTCTGTGTATCAAGAAACTGTGTTGACATGTGTGTTCAGTAAGGTTTGTCAGGTCATCATGACTCGTTTAACACCAGAACAATGCTTCCAAATTATGGAAATTTACTTTGAAAAAATAAATCTGTTCGTCCATTCTGTGAATTTATAGTTGATACTGATTTCTGGCTAAATGGTTATACTAATAAGCAAAATTACCATATTTGCAGCAAAGATAAACCTCAACCCATTAACGAATCACTATCCATTAAAATTCATTTATTGCACAATAAGTTAGCAGCTGCCATTACGATCGAGACGTGGTGCTTCAACAGGACATAGTACTGTTCACTGGCCCCCTTGTTCGTGCGACTTAACGCCTCTGATTATTTTTATGACGCACAGTGAACGGTCCCTATAGTAAGACTGGAAAAAAATCAAAGGAGTTATGGTAGCTAAATTTTTGGCACATATCTCTCTTGGCCTAGTATTTGCAAAAATGAAATAAGATTTGTAGAAATCCTTTTATTTTTCCGGTGCGGAGACAATTAAAAACCCAGAATTCTCCCATTTCAGTAATTATTATTTTCTTGAATTTTAATCTATCATTTCACATACAAAATGATAAAGCGTGATAGTTTTTTTTTTATAAAAAATAACCATCTCTAATTACTTAGAGTTGCCGTATAACTTTTTTGAATATAACATTATTTTAAACTAATTTGTTTAGTGTATTATTCAACCTTTTAGTATATAAAATTATTTATTTTAAACTTTTTGGTATTTTTATTTTTTAAAGTTTTGAAAATACTCATAACCATTGGTTTTCAAATGACATTATATGAATAGGGTTACCAAATTGACAACACTAAATATTTTAAAATTAAATTATTATTTAAGATAAAAAACATATTTATATAAAGATTAATAATAAAGTTACAAACAAATTCAAATAACATAACAATTGTAAACAATTTCTTAATCACTAAAATATGTTTCTAAGTCTGAATCAGTGTCAATAGATTCATCTACTATTATGTAATTACTTATTTCTTGATTATTGTTGAAAGAGCGGCTTGTATTTATTGTATTTCTATTAGATGAAATTAATGGATCAGAAGAAATTATGAGTTTATTCATTAAATCTTGATTACAATTTTCTTTGCTATTTTTACGAGTGTACTCAAGTCTGTTCTTTCTTAACTATTTTGTGAAGGCATTCTAAAGCATTCGCCCGTGCACTCACCTTGTATTAGTTCGCCCTGGTTTAAAGCTTAGTCTTATCATACATTTTCAAATATTAAAAATATCAACTGATAATTTTAATAAAAATATCAAATATGGATGATTATTAAAATCATTATATTTCAAAATTTGGCATAGAGAACACCTAAACCTTTTTATACATATTTTAGTATATAAAACAGAAAATATGATTATTGATACAAATAATTCTTGCAAAAAAAAACCGACTTCAAAACAGACAAACTTAAAAGCATGTTTCTTTAAGACGGTAACTATTGCGACACCCTGTAATTTCCGAATTCAAATTTTATACTAGTTATAGCGATCGTAGCAATACAGGTTCATTGTAAATTTCAACCTTCTGTCTGTAACGTTTTAAAAGTTTGGTCATATACATCAAATTACATAAACTATTGCGACACCCTGTAATTTATAATTTTAAATAATTATACTTATTATAACAGATATAGTAATGGACATTCTGTCTAATTGTTAAGTGTTTATCAATAACTGTTTAAAAGATAGGGTCATATATATCAAATGACGTCACCTATTGGGACACCCTTTAAATTCAAATTTTAATATAAATACTTTTTAAAGAACACTTTGTAATACAGATTCTTTTTAAATTTTAACTTTGTGTCCATATACATCAAATTACATCAACTATTGGGACACCCTATAATTTCCAATTTTAAATATTTATACTTGTTGTTATTCGAGACATAGTAGTGAACATTTTGTCTATTTTTCAAGTGTTTGTCTATAACGGTTCCAAAGATGAGGACATAATGGTCAAATAACATCAATAATGGGGACACCCTTTAATTTATAGATCCAAGTTTTATACTTGTTTTAATAGCGGACTAAGCAATATAGGTTCTTTGTAAATTTCAACTGTCTATCTATAACAGTTGAAAAGTTTGGCCATATATATTACTTTTACATTAACTATTGGGACACCCTTTAATTTCCAAATTCATATTTTACACTTGTTATTTTAGCGGACTTAGCAATACAAGTACTTTGTAAATTTCAACTGTCTGTCTATAAAGGTTCAAAAGTTTGGCCATATATATATCAAAATAAACCAACTAATGGGACACCCTTTAATTTCTAATTTTAAATATTTATACTTATTATAACAGACATAGTATCGAACATTCTGTGCAACTTTCAAGTGTTTGTCTATAACGGTTCAAAAGATAGGAGAATAAAGGTGAAATTAAGTCACCTATGGGGTCACCCTTTAATTTTTAATTTTATTTTTTAATTACTTTTTGTTGTTGGGAGCTACTGTGATACGCACTTTTTTTTAATTTTAAATTGGTGGCCTATAATGTTCATAATACACGTAAAAAACATGTATGTTGTATGGGGACACCCTTTAATTTTTAAAATTTTGAACTTCTTTTAAAATGGGACCAATCTGTAGCCATAACCTTTCTAATAGTGCAAAATTTTTAAAATCGGTTCAGAAATGACTGAGTTCTGCGGGCACAAACATAAAAAAAAGCAACATTCAGACGAATTGATAACCTCCTTCTTTTTTTGAAGTCGGTTAAAAAGTAGTTTTTTGATGTGCCTATATTTTCGGGTCCATCGAAGCTGACAATTTTTTTAAAAAGGACATAATTTGGCTAAATTTTTCATAATTTTTTTACAGTGCTGTTACAAATATTTGAGTTTTAGAATTTTTTTATTGTTTTTGAAACATTTATAAATAAAACATACATGCATTTTTATTGAAAAATAAATTTTTGATATTTATTTCTCCAATTAATTTTGAAAATAAATTTTTGATATTTATTTTTCCAAACCTATTTTTTGTAACTTAAAAATTATGAAAAAATTATCAAAATAATTCGACTTTAAAGCCGTGTAACCTTTTATGGGCATAATGCACATGAAAAACCAAACCACCTTTGGAATGGTGGGAGTCTCAGCTTTAATCTCATTTTATTGATAAATTCGATTATTTTTTTTTTTGATTTTTTTCCCACTACTCAGCTCACTGTGTGACGGTTTATTTACAAACCATCTGCTCTTGAAGCATTAAAAGCCAATATTCAAGTCACCATTGACCATACAGCAAAATTTAGAAGGAAAATATAGTAAAAAATTTGACTGATCGAATGGAACATGTAATTCATTACCCCGGCAGACATAAGTATATCGCAAATCATAATTTAAACAAATAGATATATAATTATCTATCAGATTATAATAAAAAATTCATTCCAAAAATATTTGTGCCTTGATAATGATTTTCAATTCTCATGCAGCTAAAAAAAACACCCTTTACAGACTTTTGCTTATGCAAGAAATTTACAGAAATATTTCGTAGGCATTAATTGTCTAAGTGCTACCTCTAAAGTTTTGAAACTCCGTATTATGCCTTATGTTTTTAACATTTTAGCTAACACTATTTGAACTACTACATAAATATTCTAATATTAAAGTAAGAGAAAATGGAAACACAACTACAAAACCACTTTGAATTAAAGTTTTTAGCATCTTAAACCTTTATAGGTATATAAAGTTTCCTTTATAGTTTTTATATTTAGGCTGAATTAATTTACTTATTGCTGTTGCTTTTTTTGACTTTAAACAATGATTTCTATGAAGTCCTTTGTTTAATAATTCATTACTATCCAGCTGTTAGTGCAAGAAAAAGGGAGAAGGAAAAACAAAGTATCGTCACATGAATTGATCACGTAGTAAAAGCATTTTTTCGTTTTAACAAATGTACAATTTCACTTGTATATTACTACACCGTTGACAACTAGAGCATAGTAATGTGAAGAAATCATGCATAACAATCAAATAAATGCCATTGAAAATACACACTTGCAATGCAGGCCCGAATCTCTTTGTATGATTAAAAATGTCTGAAAGGGATATGGTATACCTTAATTAAATTTGATGCATGTTCGAAAAACAGAATACAATTTAAAACAACCTAAACTTCAACACATACTTAAAACTTGATTTTTGGAAATCATATGGGGGCAAAATATTTCCTACACCTACCAAATATTTCCTACACCAGTATGATTGGTTGTTTCCAGATTATTTAAGGTACTAGCAAATCATATGCCAGGAAAAATTATTGTTTTACAAATAATTAATTTTAATTTAATATACAATTTTATTATACAAGTTCAAATACAAGGAGTTGCGAGTTTGTCGCTCGCGCGCAAAATGAGCACCTCCTTTATAAAGTACTATAACAGATTAAAATTTACAGATTAAAAAACGAGACCCACATTAATATCAGACAAATCAACTTCATGTTTTTAAAGAACTTTTTCAATATATTTGCTTTATTACAAACATAGCTTTAGAAAGGCATAAAACTTTAATTTTGCTACACTGTATTCACTATTAGCCATCAGATAAATCTTACGTGATTAAATTTAATTAAGTTTGCTACATCAGCTGAAATCGGCCGTACATGGCTATGAAGATGAGAAGCGACACGCACTGCACTCAATTTATGGTTGAAATTATAGTTTATCACAGCAATTAAAAAACATTCAATCATCGAAATGTTATTGCAGCATGTTCCGGAAAAAGTGACTATTTGCTATATAAATTATTAAAATATTTTAAACACATTTGTCTGAAATAAATTGCTTTGATGTGTTAGAGATGTGGTTGCTGAATTAAGTCGCCACATGATACACATTACGTGATACAGCTAATACATGAAAGCAAAGTCTCATGCGTATAATAAATATTTTTACGTTTGTATCATATATTGTCGCAGGGTAATTATTGTGATATTGCATTAAACCCTTAATGATACAAAGTCAAACCTAAATCGTGGATTTAATCTGAAAAGGAACACTATATGATTAAAATGACAGGAAGAGAGCTTTTAAAACAAGCAAATAATTTTAAAAATTTTAATTATTATTAGTCGAACTGTTTATGTATTACATACAATGAAATTTTATAAAGGTTGGTTGAAGGAACAACAACATACATATAAGGTGGTAAATAAAAAGTAAAAATATTCAACAAGAGGGAAGCTTAACGTAGTGGTAGACTTGGTTCTCACCAACTGACGATTGATAATTGAATACAAATTTTTCTCGCATTCCTTTATCTGGGTTTGGTTGGTTAAATAGATGATGCTTACAACTAAAAAAAACACTACCCTAAGTAGATTATATACAAGAGTGCTGCTGACGGACGTGGCTGTCTAGAAAATGTGCATTCCGCTCATGCTGGTGTCTACAAATTAAAATTTCCCAACTTTTTTTTAATATTATCACCTAATTTGTAATTTAATTAATTTTTTCTTACACGCAAAGAAAAAACATGGTTGAGGTAACCATAATCTAAGAACAACATGTTATGGTTGAGTTATATGGTTATATATAAAAATAATATTGTTGTCGTTGGAACATAAAAATAACATTGTAAAATATAACCATAGTTATGTTTATAATATAAACATACTATAATATAATTGGAAACATGTAAATGGTTATATGTGACAACCTATGAATATATTTCTAAATAACAAAAAACAAATACACGAATATTTCCATTTATACTTACATACATATTGATATTTTCTGCTTACCTTTTATGTGTTTGATATTATTAATTTAAAACTATCATTTATAATAAAAAACAAATTTATTTGTTGACATCAAATGGGTATTTAATGTTTTTACGTTTTTAGATGAACCGATAGCTTACACACATATTTCTGAACTGAAAAAATGTCAAAACCAAAATATGTATTTTTAAAACCAAACATTACTTGTTTATTTTAAGTGAAACTTAACATACTATGTTTAATAATAATATATTATGTTTATAATTTTTAAATATTAAAAATAATTTGGTTGTGGTTTGAATTTTAATATGTTTCAAATCAACCATGTTGCTTTTTTAGTGCGTATAACCATTGAATGATTAACCGTTAACAAAAAACTTGTTTATCGTGACCAAAGTATTGTTCGAAATAACTATAATTTGTTCACAGCAAACATATATTGTTACAGAGAACATAGTGTGGTTGCCGTGACCATACAATAACCATGTTTTTTCTTTGCGTGTAGAGAGAATAAAAACTAACTTCATTATAAAATTTCATTGTATGTAACAAGTAAATAATTTCACTCTAAATTTATATATACATATAATTAAAGTGGCAGTCAATCTCCACGCTGTTATGTTGTTTGTAAGACCATGAACGAATATTATGTTAAGGCGAAATTAGAAAACTTAGCGATAGAGTTCAAACGAAATAATATTATTACTTTCCATTTGGCTTCGATATACCATCCGCTATTGTTAATAAGCCATGACATTAACGTGTGAACAAAATTTTTCTTTAGTGGACCATTATATATCGGAATAAAGGTCATATAAAAAAGGGCGTGAAATCAGAATAAAAAATGTAAACGCCCTCAAAATTTCGAAACGCTAGAACTCGATATAATCTATCACAAAGTTCAGTTCAGTTGGCGAAAACAAATACTAAAAACAAATCGCAATTGCAAAGGTTCTAAAGCTTTGTACGTTGTGGAGGAGCTTAGTAATTTGCTAATTTCCATGCTGTGGTATAGTCACAAGAACCACATTATGTTCTTTGTAACAATAAATAGTTGCGATGAACAAATTTTAGCTGTTTTCTTTATTTCTTTTGTCACGTAATTATTTCTTTACAAAATGGTTCCAACACCCAACAAATTTGTTTGGTTTTAACTATACAATTTTTGCTAAACTTCAAACTATAACCATAAATATTCCAAAATAATATATTATTTTTAACGATAACATATTAATTATATGAATTTTATTTGAACTATTTTTGAATTAATAAATTAATTATTTAGGCTTAAGTTCTTAATTATAAAGAGATAAAGAAAAATTAGATACCAGCAAAGCAGAATGCATTTTCTAGACAGCTACGTCCGTTCATATAATTTCACAGAGCGGGCACGGCTTTGACATTGTTAACTTCAACACTATTGTGTTAATAATCAAAAAAATATACATTTGTAAAATAAAAATATCTAATTGTTGTTAATTGCTAACAAAAGGTTAGCTAATAGCAAGACAGATATATACCATTTTCAAATAAAAGAAAATATATAAAGAGAATAAAAATAAAGAAAAATGTTTACTTGGTAGTATAAATATAAAAAAGAAATAGAGTTTGTAAGTGTAAAACTATTTCAAAAAGCTCTATCTTCTATGAAATATAATGTAAAATTAAAAATTACTCAGATTCTATTTCTTTGATAAGTTTGTTTAAATAGAAAATTAATAACAATTGAAACTACCGGGTAGATCGATACGATGGGTACTGATGACGGCATAGCTGTCTAGAAAATGCATTCTGCTTTGCTGGTATCTAATTTTTCTTTATCTCTTTATAATTAAGAACTTAAGCCTAAATAATTAATTTATTATAACATATTAAAAATAAACAAAGTATGTTAAGTTTATTCATATGTAACCAAATAATGTTTCTTTTTATTCATTGGGTTAGACTGACTTTTTTTTTATAAATAATAAGAAAAATATTACAAAAATGTGTGCACAATTTTTTAATTATATACATAAGTATTTATTATTTACAATATAAAGTGAGTGTTATGTGTTGCTAATTTATGTATCAATAAAATCTACATGACGATTTCATTTAAAAATTTAAAAAAATTTATAAATTTTGTTATTTTATTTTCCATATGCCACTATTATAGTTTTCAATCATACTGTAATAGTTTAATTTAACCATAATATGTTCAAATTACAATTATTAATAATAATAATAACAATAGGGTTTGGCTACTACCCTAATAATAATAATATGGTGCTCTTAGATTATGGTTATCTCAACCATGCTTTTTTTTGCGTGTGTACTGTAACAATGCTCGTTTTTGGGTAGTGCGAATTCCTCTGAAAACGCCTGCATAGGCAGGACTATTGAAGAAGTAAAACCAATGCAGGCGTTTTCAGAGGAATTCGCACCACTAATTTTCTTTAAATATTCCACCGGTCCACATAAGTGCAATTTTGTGTAGCAAAGTTGGCCACATCATGTAAATATTTAATATAAAAAAAATATATATAAATAAATAAGATTTTATTTATACTAAGAAAAGTATGGTGAAATACTCGTATGCATTGTTAAATTTGTTTTTTTAATTATTAAATTGTATCCATTTACGAATTACTACCTGTGCCCCCCACGTCGCGACGTGTGCATCCAGACAATATTTTGTTCGATTTTGTTTTGAAAGTTGTCCACACAAAATTATAAGACTCTTACTTTTACAGTACCTGAGTTATGGTTTATGTATTTTATTTATATAGAGGTACCCATCCCTGAATACAATTCTACAATTTATATAAAGTTAAAAATTATTTCAGAGTTCTGTAAATAGTGTTTAAAATATCCTGTATTGTTAAAAATAATAATTTTTTATTTCCTTTTAAGTCAATATTATTTTTGACCACATTAAAACCTTTTATTCCTCGACAATTGATTTATAATTTAGTTACTTTTTTATTAAGTAATTAACTTAATGTACGTGCAATAAAAATGATTAACAGTTGCAATAAATTTTAACTTTATTATTGTCACTTCCCAAATGGCCGCAATTGTTAAGTGCGAGCATATACAGTTTCTTTAAAGTTTCATTTTTATTTGCGAAGTACTGAATCTTCTCAATATTTGAAAAAATATTTAATACGAATTTCCTGCTGCCCTCATCCAAAATTTAAGAGCAATATGCGTCATGCAAGAGTATTGAAATTGATTTAACCATTCGCTGTTGAGTGAAATTCAATAATGCATGCAAATGAATGTTAAATGACTAAAGTGAAATTACTGCCATTTTATTAATAACATTAAGTTAAACAAAAGAGAAGTAAAAAAAAAAATTAAGTAGAACAGGCAGTATCCTATTGTGGTTCAATTTTACTTGTATAATAGTTATTACAATGAAAAAAGGGACGATAGATGAAACACTTGATGTTGTAAAAATTTATTGTTTAATGATCAAAAGCAGGTGTAAATTATTCAAATAGACTGATTATATTCATTAGAGTTGATTTAAATTATTAACGGCATATAATACATACATTAGCTGGAAGGAAATTTTTTATAATAGTTATATAATTTTATATTTATTTACATTTAAATCTACACATATAATAAAACATTAAGTTATTTTCGGCCTGTATGTCTTTCCTTCGCATCACTTAAAAACTACCGAATGGCTGTTATTAAAATTTTTTTACTTTCGTGGTTCAATATAGGATACTTTTTTCCGCAAAAGTATTTTATTTCCAAGAGAAAGCGGAAAAACGCAATGAAAGTAGGCAGTTATTTTAGTAGGGATATATAAAGTATATACATAAACCATAACTGAAGCATTAACCGATTTGCTTACTTTAAGGCGGCATATTTTAGTATATAGATAGAACTTAAAATAAATCAAATGCGGATAAAAAATGTCTAGATTTTTAAATTAGTCGTTTTGTATCGGCTCATCTTAAACTGCCTCTTATTTCTGTACAGTACCTTTTGATCAAGCTTATATGTATAAATTTGTTGTTGTTGGAAGTTACAGGTATCTATTTTTCACGGTTCAAGAGGTGAAGAACGGACAGACATAGGAGCGTCATTAATATTCCATACAATTGTTCGACTATATAAAAATGTAATTTTGTAATTTGTTAAAAATACTTTTATTGTGTATATTTGTTTATAGAGGTGCAACTGTGTGTGTGTGTAAATAACTACATAATTCTATTTAAATTCGTTTTTACTTATTCAACGGTAAACCTGTTTTTAATATTATACTTATTTGTCATAATATGTGTACATATGTGTACATATACATATTAAATCCAAATTAGAAGAAAAACTAAAATATTCAACAAATATCCCAATATTAACAAAATACTTTATACAAAAAATAAACGCTAAAACTCGTAAAAAGACAATGAACAAATAAAAAACTATTGAACATAAAATTTACTAAAAAATATTTTTTTTTTTAACTTTGACTATTAGCACAATATTAACACAATATATTTTAAATGTTTATCACACAAAATAATAAAAATGACAATTGGCAAATTTTCCCAATGATGCTTAAAAACAAAAAATTTCCAATTACTGTGGACAGAATAAAATAAGAGGGGTCATTCAGAAAAAAATCTAAAATGTCCTTAACTAAAAAATTATATAATTAAATAAATTACTTTAAGTTACAAGTACAAGTAGTTGCACCAATTTACATAAATTTGTCTACGGATGTTAAAATCAAACTTTTGTGTGTTTTTGTTTTTATTGTATTTACCATTTTACAACAAAAATACTGAACAAAAGTTTGTATATATAATATACAAGAAGTCAGGGGGGTTATTACGTATTTCGATTCGAAAGAAATCTTTTTCGAAACACAATGCTAAAGTCATACAAATTCGAATGATTTCCGTTTCGAATCGAAATACGTAATAAATAACCCCCCAGTATTATTTGTAACTTCTGGTCCATAAAAAAAGTAAATTAAAATCATTTTCAATTGATATATACAGGCTATTCATCTGCTTTTTATGCATAGAAAAGAAAATATTCGCAGCACGTTTTTTATTAGAAAAGCGAAACTGATCTTGGTATCTTTGGAGTCATTTTTAATGCTTAAATAAAACTTAAAAAACGACTTTAGATTCCCGGTATCAATATAAAATTTTATTTATTTATGTTATACTAAGTATTAATCATTATTTTTTTAATAAGCGCATGTAAAAAACATGGTTGAGGTAACTATACTCTAAGAGCTACATATTATGATTGAATTATATGGTTGTAGTCACCCCATATTATTATTAAACATAAAAATAATATTATTATGTTAGAACCAAATTACTATCTAACTTAAAACTTAAAAATAACTGCAAAATATTATTTTTTTATGAAATAAATTAAATAATTATAGTGAAATATTTGTTTATATAAAAATTCCTTATACTCAAACACTTAATTATTGATTGCTTTATATTTTAAGCATTCAAAGTGAGAAATGACTCAAATCATAAATTATTATTTTTAAAAGATAAACCTTTAAAATTAGCTTCTGATAATTTTAAAACGAAACACAAAAAGTTGATAAGTGTGAAGAATGCCGAAGATGGACGTAGCTGTGCTGAAAATGCATTACATTTTGCTAGTGTTTATAATAAAATTTTCCCAATTTTTCTTTAAATTAATTACCTAATTTGTAATTAAAATTTTAATTTCTTAGAGAGAATAAATCGATAATTAAGGTTGAATTCAAATTTCATCTGTATTTAAAGCAAAATTTAAAAAAAATACAAAAATTTTTGGTTTGTTTTTAGTTATACTGTAGATACATATGAGCAAACTTATCATAATTTGTTTACTAATAATATATTATGGTTATAAATACAAATTTATTTTGTAATACTAATCAAACTTTAGCTCTAGTTTAAAAACTATTTAGTTAAATCTAATCAGCTAGCATTTTTTGAATGTAGAAACTATTTAATGACCAAATAGTAACAAAAACTGTCTTTTTACGTGACTTTAGTAATGAATAAAACAAGTATAAGTTGTTCATTTCAACCATAGTTTGTTACAGAGAACATAAGATTGTTTTTGTGACCATAGCATAACTTAAAAACTAAAAGGATTCTAAAAAAATAACAAATTTTAAAAGGTGACCAGGAACCTTTTATGAAAATTCGTCATTTAGTGGTACGACAAACGATTAGTTGATTTATAACTATTAGGGTAATTCCACGTCAAATCAACAAGGCACTCAAAATGACTACTTCAGATTTTATTGCAACTTTTGTTATTTATATTCCTTGAGTCTTTGAATCCAAATATAATTTTAAAAAAATTTAATCTCTTATAGTTTTTTAGCTCTGCAATTATAAAATTCGGAAAATATCGCTTTTTTGCATACACGCTCGAGGATTAAATATATTCTAATTCCAGTTCTATAAGCCCTAGGAAGATTTTTATAAAACTTTTTTTTAAATATTAAAAAAAAAATTTGTTAAAAATTTGTTTTTTTTTCAAATTAAAGCGTATGAAATCCCCTTTAAAATGAGCTATTATTCAACTTCCTAGAATATATTTCATCCTCGAGCTTATATGCAAAAAAGCGATATTTTCCTATTTTGATAGCTGTATAGTTAAGAAAGAGATAGAATTTTTTTAAAATTATATTTGGATTCAGAGAGTCAAGGAATATAAATAACAAAAGTAAACTTTATTTTTTAATATTAATATTTGGTGTTTAATTTTTTAAATTTATTATTCTTGTTAATATTGTGTTGTATAAAACGTGGTTGAAGGTTTTCTGTTGAGAAATACCATGATGTTGTTCGATGAATAAAATACCAAGAAAAAAAGCTTTAATTTTTACGTTCCATTTCAGTGACTTTAAATTGTAGTATAATTATTTAAAATTAATTAATTACTTCGCTTAAATAAAATAGGTACTATAGAGTACCGTCATAAGTATTTGAAAAAAAAACTAACAGAAAAACAAAACTGGAAAGAAAAAATGTTTATGTACAAATTTTTAAGAATCAGACTGTACAAACATATTAAATCCTGGAAGGTAGCGAAAGAGTAAATATTCAAGATTAATTTATATTTATCAAAAAAGCGCTAGGACCAAGGACATCTATATTAAACATTATATATATTTTCTGGTTAATTGTTTAAATATTTACATAAGCTGAGGATGGAAAAAAATTTTTTATGTAAGTTATTTTATTAAATTACATTGACTTATTAGTATTTAAAAAAAAAAAAAATACTTAATGATATTTTTAGTTTTTCTAAAATTTGGGTACGATTTCCTGATGAGCTTAGTTACTTAATTAAAATGACCATAAGGACTAGCTTACTCCATAACATATAAATTGTAAATATAATAATTTCGGTTTAATAGCACGCTATTATTAAATTAAATAAATTAAAATAAAATAAAATTATGTTTGACTCCCTTTTAAAATGTTAAATTAAAAGTGCATTTTTACAGTTCATTTATAAATTGCAATTTGCCAATTGTATTTTGACCGAACAAATCAATTAATTCTAAAATTACAAGAAGTGCATAAAATGTATTTTTAAAAGAATTTATAATTTTTACATTGTATTTTTTGTTGGCGTTTTGAAAAAAATATTTTTCTAATCCTATGATTATATAGTGGTCATTATTCTTGTTTGTCGCGTTTGCATTTTTTGTCCTAAGCCACAAAACATGCATGAATGTGGTGACGGAAAAAAAATATATGCAAACAAAATAAAATTATAAGTTTACCCTGATTGTATAAGGTCACGTGGGTTTAACACTGATTGTAAATTTGAAATTTATTGCGCTGATTCAGTACTCGTACGTTATATTTTTTTAAATCATTAATATTGAACGGTGTATTAAATATTAATATTTTAATTTATTTTATTTTAATTAAAATTAAGATTAATTTTAAGGAAAAAAGAACGGTGATTGTAATTTTTACTTAAATCGGTTAATACGAGAAATGTTAGTTTTTATGGCTACTTCCCCAACTATTCAATTTAACTCCTTAGAAAACCTACACCCACTCTTAAACTAAAAATACTTTTTTGGAGAAACAAAAGGTCAAAATAAATATCAAAATAAATTGGGTATTATTCCACGAAAATTGGCACTTGGCACTCGAAATTACTACTTCAGATTTAATTGAAACTTTTTTTCTAGGCCGTAGATAAAGAAGTTAGCTGTACAAAATTTCAAGTCTGTTATAGTTTCCTAGGTACATGATAACAAATTTTCAATTTGTATGGGGTGTACCACACGAACGGTTCCAATTCATCTACTTTTTTGCTAAACAATGCGGAATATTAAGTGAGATACTTGAAGATTCGCATCGAAAGCAGTTGCACTTTAAAAAACATATACTTTGTTTATACTTTATTTTATTTCGTATTTCCTGAAACCGTATTCAAATTAAACCTGTGTATAAATTCAGTCTTGCGGTCCTATGTACGATACGATTCAAAAATGGTTTTTTAGTTGGGTTTCAGTATAATATGTTGTAAGGAAGTACAAATTAAAGTGAAATATCAACAGGGTAATATATTCACTATTTTATTAGTCTTTTTTTAAATATAAGCAAATGTTTGAAAAATTTATTATTAAAGTAATTTTTATTTCAATATATAATATACTTAACTTGTTTAACAATTTTAAATTTATTGTTTTTTTTTTTTAACCACTCTTAAAACTACCTATCGTCTATTTTGTCATTATAAAAACAATGATATAAAATTTTTTTATAACTATTCCATTATGTGAAAAATCGAAAAAGTTATTGGTTCTTTACTATATCTTATAAGTCCTATTGGGTATTTATTTTTTAAGCCACTAAACTCAATTTGAGGTTTCACACCCGAACGGCTAGAAGCAACTGTGACAGCACTGGTTCCGTAAATGCAGGGCCGCCCCGAGGTTAGTAGGCGCCCGGGGCGATATTGTGATCTGGCCCCCTACACATTTAATTGGTCTAAATAAACTTATATTTCTTATATATTTTATTATTATTTTTTTTTTTTTTTTGATGTTATACTTATATTTACAAAAGAGTTACATATTAGTAGTAAAAATAAAAAAATATAAGAGATAGAATTTTTTTTTTTTAAGTTCAATTCGAATCAGGAAGTCAAGGAATGTAAATAAAAAAAGTTTCAATGAAATCTGGAATGGGAATTTTTTTTCCCATTTTCTGCACAACGAAGCTTATGTTGATTACAAAAATATCTTTTTTGGGTAATTTTTGGATAATAGTTATCAGCCTTTAAGGGCAAGTGCCCTTTAAAAATTAACTCATTCTTTTCGTGTTTATTTTTGAATTCTGACCAAGAGGATGGATCCGAATTTATTAAGCCAACAGTTTTAGGAGAAGAAATTAATATCGTTTTGTCAGCTTCATTCTCATTAATATCTTCATCACTAGAATCTGAATCTGGTATTACTAGTATTTAAACTTCATTAAGTATACTCACGTTCACTGATGACAGCTGAAGAACTAGAAAGAGGAAAATAGGAAGTGAGCTTTAGGACTTTCTTAAGAAGCACTCCTCTTCCTTAAACGGTCTTTACACCTGGCAACCATTATGCCACGAGTGGAGCATACATATCGCTCCTTTATTGCAACGTAGTCATATCTCGAAAAAAATCAAACTTAGAAAAACGCACTTTAAGATTTAAAATTGTAAACACTGCTATCTCATTGCGTAATATATATTTAAACAAACCTAGTTTTCAGATTGAGATATGAGGCAAAATTTTTTGTTATATATAAAAAATCTATCAAGGAGTTATTTTGCTTAAGTAACTTCAAATTTTTGATTTTTCGAGATATGACTTCGTTGCAATAATATGTGCTGTTCTACAACTTATTGTTGTTTTTATTAATAGTCATAGATTACATTCGAATTCTTCGTCAAATATTCGTGCTCCTATCCATAAAGCCGACGCCGATATTTCTTTCGCCCTTAGACTAGTTTGCGCCCCCCCCTTCACCGTGGCGGTCGGGGCAATCGCCCCGGTCACTCTGCCCTTGGGGCGACTCTGCGTAAATGTTAAAAAAATGGAAATGAATATCTTACTGAGAGAATAATTGGGTTTATTTTTATAACTAATAAATTTTTCTAAAAAAAAATAATTTACCTGCTTTAAAAAATAAAGAGTGTGATTTTGGAATTTAACACTTTATAAATATTGAAGTAGGTGATGCTGTATAACTAGGTATTAATAGTCATACAGCATCAACAATACCAGCTAAATAGTATAGTTTTTATAAAGTTAATTAACAAATTATTTTCAATATTTAAATAAACTTCAATTTAGTACTTTGAATATTACTAAATTATATTCCAATACACTCTCCTTTTAGTATATCAGATTTACAATTTGTGAGTGTCTTTGCATACCGAGTTTTATTTAATATTTAAAATTGACACAGCATTTTCTATTTGACAACTCAAGTCAAGTGTTAACTTGTAGATTATGGGGAAATTGTGGCATTTGACCTAAGGTTTATACACACATGTACAAACACATACACACACACATATCTATGAAAGAAGATTATAAAAAAATAAAAAATTTTCATGGTACTTTTATAACCAACAATTTAACAACAATTGAACAGAAACAGAATTCCAAAAAATTAGAAAAATATGTTGTATATTTCTACATTTTTTCAGTTTTATCTTAGGCAAAACAGACTGGAATTTGAAGACTTAAAAATAAAAATAAAATTTTCAAAACTATTACAACTGTTCTTTTGAACTGGGCTGAAACAATTTTACAACTTTTATTTACAGAAAATTATTAATTTTTGATTTGAAGAAACGATTTATTAAATTTAGTTTACAACATTATTTATTGGATATACTCAAAAATATGGTTTTAAAATTGATACAATTTTAAATTTGTTAGTCTAGCTGTCAGGTTAATATTTATTTATGCATAAAAAATTTACATATTGATGCAAAACGAAGAAACAAATTGAAAGCTAGAAATGCTTTAAAATATATTTTACATTTTTGTATACATAACGATAGTAATTTTGAAACTGAACATTCATTGCTTAACAAGCTAAAAACTTATATGGCTGATATATTCGGCCTTGGCGAATCTTATATACCCTTCACTATAGTGATGCTAGATATTGCTAGATGATTAAAACAAAATCTCCCAACAATGCATGAGAATTTTCGATATCGATAACTATAGTTATCGGTATATACAAAAACTCCCAAACAAACATCGGGTTTTTTAGGTGCACAGTTGTCATTTGTTTTCAATAAGGTTTGGTAAGTAATCATCAACTGTTTAACGCCAGAAAAATGTTTCCAAATTGTGCAAATTTACTTTGAAAAAAAAAATAAATCTGTTCGCGAATTTTATAGAGAAATTTTATCAAATAATTGCGTTTAGTAATGAAGCTCATTTCTGGTTAAATGGTTATCCTCAAGTCGTTAGCAAATCACCATTACATCCATTAAAATTGACTGTTCGGTTCTTTCGAAATGAACATGGAGCTGTCATTACAATGACTGGCAAACCATGCTTTTTAACCGACTTCAAAAAAGAAGGAATGTTGTTTTTTATGTATGTGCCCGCAGAACACAGCCATTCCTGAACCGATTTTAAAATTTTTTCTTTATTTAAAGGTTATTCTACCAGTTTGGTCCCGTTTTAAAAACAGTTCAGGATTTAAAAAATTAAAGGGTGTCCCCTTACAACATACATGTTCTTACGTGTATTAAGAACCGTAAAGAAAACCTTGAAAATTTGACAAAATGTCAATTACTATGACCGCTATAATAAAAAGGATAAATATTCAAAAATATAAATTAAAGGGTGCTCCAATAGTTCATTTGATTTGATGTATATGGCCATACTTTTTAAGAGGTGTACACAGTCTGTTGAAATTTACAAAGAACCTGTATTGCTAAGTCTGCTATAACAAAAAGTATGAAATTTGAAAATAAAAGGGTATCCCAATAGTTCTATGTATGTGGCCAAACTTTTGGACTCTTATAGACAGACAGCTGAAATTTACAAGGAACCTGTATTGCAAAGTCCGTTATAACAAAAATACAATTTAAATTAAGATATTAAAGGGTGTTCCAATAAATGATTTAATTTGACCTATACGGCTCTATCTTTTGAACCGTTATAGACAAACACTTGAAAATTTTGCAGAATGTCTACTACTTTGCCTGGTATAATAACAAGTATATATATTTGGAATTATATATTAAAGGGTGTCCCAATAGTTCATGTCATTTAATGTATATGGCCAAACTTTTGAACCGTTAAAGACAGACAGTTGAAATTTACAAAGGATCTTTGTGGTCAAGTCCTCTATAACAACAGGTGAAGTTATTTAATCTATGTGGCCCTATCTTTGAAACCGTCAGACAGAGGCTTGAAAAGACGGATGCTGGTGAAAATAGCTTAACTCTTGAACAGTAATATGGAGGTGCTTGACATTCACATAGTCTTCCCTTTTTTTCCACTAATTTTGGCGCATCTTTTATTTGCTTTAATTGTTACATTTCAAGTTTAGATTTGGTGCCCATCTATCTGCTTTGAAGTCGGTTTTTTGCAAGAATTATTATTTTAAAAAATTAACCAACTAAACAACAGAGACATTGGGACATGTGTCGGAAATAATATTTAAAAACTAAATTCCATGAAATTATCTACCACATAACAATAAAAAATATCATTACAATAATATTTTACACAATAATAAACAAACATCTGGCATTACATTGGGCACGTTACGTAACTGTTACTCAACTGTCGAGTGTTTGCCTTAGAAACGATGTGTTAAGTAGTTGCGGTCAACTAAACGGTTGGGTATTTTTTCCATCATAAATTTTTTTAGCTACCTAAAGTCAACATGTTGTACTCAGCCTATAGCTTTTTTGACAGATCACGTGCCAGTCGTGTCAGTCGTGTCATGCTGTCATGTTATTTTTGTTTAGCATTTATTTTGGCATTTCATAATGGAAAGACTTACGCCTGAATCGCTTCGCTCTATGGGCTCTTGAAGAGTTCCAAGAAGATCCGACGTTTTCGAGGCTAATTTTGTTTAGTAATTAGGCCCATTTCTGGTTCAATGGGTATATAGTCGAACAAAATTGCTGCATTTGGGACGATTAGAAACCTGAAGAGATTCAGGAGCTGTCACTTAATCCAAAAAAAAAAAAAAACAACGGTTTAATGTGGTTTGTGGGCCGGTGGAATCATCGGTCCATATTTCTTTTAAAATGATGCCGGTGCGAACGTTACCGTCAATGGCGACTCTTATCGTGCCATGATAACCGACAATTTGATGCCTGAAACTGAAGCTCGTGATCTCGGCGATATTTGGTTTCAGCAAGACGGCGCACTGTGGTCAATATTTTGAGATAGCGGCCAAAACTCCTTTTGGTTTTTGTTCTCCGATTTTAAAGTTATTAGACTCAAATGAAAGTAGACAGTAGTAAAGCTCGGGAGCCAAAAAATTAGAACTCTATTTCAACTATTTCACTGAGAACAGGGTGGTCCAAAATGGGCTTTTTCAGAATTTAGTAAATTTATGATATTTTTAGTTAATTTTTAAAGTTTAAATGATCATAACTTTTTTGTTTTTCAAGATTTTTGGACGAAATAAATTGTGTTGTAACTTAACTTATTTCCTATTACTGGTACAAAAAAATTGAAGCTCTACTGTTTTCAGAACAATTTAAATAATTTTTTTAAAAAAGGTCAAATTTCTTGGAAATTTCCTACTTCATAGAGCACAACTCCTGTGAGTCAAGCTGAGTCAAAACACAAATTTACTATTTTGTAGTCCTAACTCTCCCCTACATTCCTATATATATATGTCCATGCATCGGGACTGCACTTTTTGAGCTACAGCAATTTTTCTGACCCAAGGTAAGATATTCGGTACAAATGCACGTCATATTTTTTGAGAAGTTATTTGTATGTGAAAGTGGCTATTATGCATATATTTTGTACAAGAGTTCTTATTGACCCAAAAAATAATTCTGTTGAAATTAGGAGAAGTTGGCCCATATTTGGACCTAGTCCACATAGAAGGGTGTATCAAAATTTTGACAAAAATGACAATAGAACTCTCAAATTATGTGGTATCTGGCAATTCATTTGGAAAAGGTAAAAAATGATTTTATTGCCATCTAATATTACATAACTTAAATACCTGAAAATTGCAAATAAATTTAAAACCAATGGAAATAACTGGTAAAACCAAGTACCTGTTATATTATGTTTCAAAGAGGTAAAAAAGATCATGTTGAAACTTCGAGCAATAGTATATTAATCCATGCATTCATTTTTTTTCTTCATTATTGTTTAAACAATGGCTAAATTCAGTTATAGTGTTCTATCTGATATATATTTTGAACGGAAAGATGAGAACGACATTATATTACATATAATGAATAATCCATTCTTCAAAATATGCGACAAACAAGAAATTAAAATGCATAACTTAAAAATAAAAAACTTTTTAAATACTTTAAGAAAACGGTACAATCAATGTTCCAGAAACCAATATACAGAATTGCGGAAGCGAACCAATGAAAAAAATTGTGGAATTTTTCCATCATATCGAGATATAGTTTCTGCCAAAAAAGATTGCTTACCTTCACCAACTGCTATTAGTGTAACTTCAAGTTCAGCAGAAATAAAATTGCAGGATCTTCTTGAACACACTGCAGAACGATTATTAAAGACATTTGATGCTGACTATTTAAAGAAGTTTAAAAATTGCAGCATGACTATAATTTCTAAATGGGGATGTGATGGGTTCTCTGGCCAGAAACAATACAAACAATGTATTGCGGAAAATTCATCAGATGCCAATTTATTCATGAATTCTCTCGTTCCATTACGTTTAATAAAAACTTATATTGGTTCAGAGCCGTCAACTAGTAGAGCTGCAGAGATAGATGTATGGAAGAATGAAATTCTCTCGTCAACAAAATTTTGTAGACCAATAAAGTTTGCTTACAAAAAAGAAACTAAAGATGTCATAACTGAAGAAGTTGGCAAAATAAGAGATGAAATTAAAGAACTTCAACCAGTGATATTTGAATTTAATGACCAATGCATCGAAGTTAACTTTTAAATGTCACTTACAATGATCGATGGAAAAGTTGCACAAGCTTTAACCGAAACAAAGTCTTCGTCAAGCTGCACCATATGCCGAAAAACATCAAGTCAATTGAGCCAACCACCAACACAAGACGATAGTTTTAATGAAGCATATGAATTTGGAATGTCACCTCTTCATGCTAGAATTCGTTTTATGGAGCATATTCTTAAATTGGAATACGATTTGGAATTTGGCCCGTTAGGCGAAACAGTGAGAAACAACAAGGAAAATTTGGAAAAAAAGAAAGCAAAAAAAAAAAGATATTCAAGAAAAATACCGTGAGATAGGCCTTATAATTGACCAGCCAAAGCAAGGAGAAGGAAATTCTAATGATGGAAACACAGCAAGGAGATTTTTTTCCGATCCAGAAACTGCAGCTTCTATAACTGGAGTAGATTATGATTTAATACGACGATTCCAAATCTTATTAGAAGTTATAGCATGTAGCAAAAAGATAGATGCAAAAAAATTTGGTCAGTATGCTAATGAGACAGCAACCCTTTATAACCAAAAATATTCTTGGAGACATATGCCAACCACAGTTCACAAAATTTTGTTCCATGGGGAACAAATAATTCAGCACAATATGCTTCCAATTGGAGATCTCTCAGAAGAAGCGCAAAAAAAAGGAACAAAGACTACAGATTCTTTCGCGAGCACAATACAAGAAAAATTTTCAGATATTGTACTAATGAAGATCTTATTAATATTTTGTTGTGCACATCAGACCCATATACATATGTCCAGTATTCGACAAAAATGGAAATCAACCTCATTAGAGTTAGATGAAGAAGCTAAACAACTACTGCAAAATGAAAATCAAAGCTATTTGGAAGAAATTTTTACTAATATTGTTTAATTAATACTAGTTTAAATATTATAATTTGTTTCTAATTTTAGTATAAATTTTTATTAATACATTTAAATAAAATATATGTGCACTTTAAATCAATAGTAAAAGTTTACTTAAAATTTTATCGATGTTGTGTTCTGTATATAATATATCCAAATGGTATTGATATTGTTGGGAATTTCAGTGTTATTTTTCAGTTTAATCCTCACAAGAATTATCTTTTTTCCAAAAAACAACCAACCTTTGGCCCCTGTGAATATTGAGACTAAATAAATGTCAGGGGCCAAATGTTGGCATTTTCTGACCAAAATTAAGTTTAGGAATAATAAATGAGTATTGGTTGCAAAACACGATTGAAGAAAATAAGAAATTATAAAAAAAATACCTATTTAAAATGTCAAAATATTCAACTTTTACATGGAAACTCAACAAAAAATGAAAATCCATTTTTAACTCCACATTACTTACGTTCCTATAAGTCGATTTTTACGTTTGAACACGCAAATTGAAGCTTAAAGTCCCTCCTATTGAACAAAAAAAATTGCGTAAAAAAATACCAATCCGGTCAAAAGTTATAGAGTTTTGACCGCTATCTCGCGAAATTGACCACTGTGCGGCGCCACTTTCCACACATCGCATCTATCAATGGATTTATTGAGAGAACATTTCGGTGAGCACATAATTTCACGTTTTGGGCCGGTCGATTGACCACCAAGATCGTGTGATATCACACCGTTAGACTTTTTTCTGTGGGGATATGTAAAGTCTAAGTTTATGCGGACAAACCCGCTTCGATTCAGGCCTTGGAGGAAAAAATCACGCGTGTCATTCGCCAGTTACCAGTCGAAATGCCCGAACGAGTCATCGAAAATTGGACTCAAAGGTTGGACCATCTGCGACGTAGCAACGGCCAACATTTGATAGACATAATCTTCAAATAACAAATGACAAAGAATGTTCTTTCAAATAATAATAAAAATTCTCCATTAAATTTTAATTTTCTGTGTTTTTTCTTTAAAAAAAAGTAGGAAACCTCGAAATGAATCACCCCTTATTTAAATTAAATAAAAAAGTAGAAAATAAAGCTATCATTTACTCTTTAAAAATTTTAAAGTTTAAATTGGTTAAACTGCTAAAGAGCTGAATATAGCAGTTCTCGCAGATCACCGCTATGTTAAGCTTGGTTAGTACTCAGACTGATGACTTTTAGGTGAATTTGAATTAAGAATTAACCCTAGAAGTGCTTCGTTAGACTATTCGATTAACAACAATATTTCGTTGTTTGATTTCTCACTACTCTCTCCTCACATTCTCACAAGTCGTGCCTAGTTTTCTGCAGACTACAAGTTAGGTTTTTATGTGTGATGGTTATTCAAAACGACTAACAAAGCACTTAGCGATAATTTTCTTAAAATTTTTTTATAGTAATAAAATTGTTTTGTGAGATTTATAATGGGCTCCAAACAAAACCCAAACACAGAAATAGAGAGTCATCTTAACAAGTAAGAAGATGATGATGAAGAAAGTTGCGTAACCTAAACTTATGGGGAAGATTGTGCAGAAGGCTTTCGGATTATGTTTAAAGAAGAACCAGACACTGAGGACGATTACTTTCAATTTAATACTTTACTTAAAAGATCATCTGTTTGATTTATACATCTAAACCATGTTTAGATGGCTTTTATTAGTTTTATTTTTTTGTAAATTCTTTTAATAAAAAGAATTAATTTTGATTTCACCTCAGTTAGAAATTTTAGGTGCAATTAAAATTAAAATTTAGTGTGATTTTTTGGTGGAAATTCCAAATGTTAAATATAAAAGAAACAAAAAACAATTAGAAAAACGTGAGGAAATAATAGAGGAACTAGCCGTTTTTTATCCTCCCTATTTATGGACCGATTTTACAGAATTTAACTAAATCTCGAAAGTTTCTCGAAGAGATTCTTTTAATAAGAATTTTCGCAAGTTACCTGGGGTCTTCGGATACGCCATTTCAAATCAAACACCGACAGACGGACATCACTCAGTCAAGCGTAAACATATCGTCTTGTTAAGAACCCAATGTTAGGCACATTGATTAATCGTAAAAAATCATAAAATCGTAAAACATCACAATAACGTGAATAAAGTATCAGATACTACATCCATTTCTCTTAATTAAATAGTAAAGAAAAATAAATAAATCCTCAAAAATTATGCTTAAATAAAATTTTAACACGTGAAAATATTTTAAAAATTGCTCTAAAACTATAAAAAATTACTGCAGTATTAACACTCTTTAATAAAATTATCTTAAAAAATTTAAATATGAAAACATTTTTCAACGTAACGAAATCACGTTACTGGCTCGAGCTGTTGCGTATTGAAAAATATTAATTAAATTTTCTCAATATACAATTTCATCGTCGATGTCATAAAATATGTTTGCGTTACGTCTGTTAAAATTAACAACAAATTTATATATAATACTCATCAGCAGCAGTTGGCCTTATACTAAAATAACAATGACTTTATCCATAAAAATGTTTATACACGCATTTTGTAAAAACAAATTTTACGATCATGTAACTTTAAAACTGGCTGTGAAAATAATTAAAGTTTTTAATAGTATTAAAGAGAAAACATATTCTCTTGAATTGAAATATAAAGGTCGCTGGATTGTCGCAATGTAACTTTTACATTAGGTACAGTGGAACTAGCAAACATCTGTCGCATATACATATGTATGTACATTTTTGTAAATGTTTGCAATGGGAAAACTAGCGGCGCTAGTAGAAAATGGGAAAATAATTTGTATTTTTCGTTAAAGATCTCTGTCTAATTTAATTTTGTATAAAAGTCTAAAACTTAATTTTTCAGTAAAACTACTGGCATTAGAATCACAAAAAAAATCAATCACTAATATTCGTAATAAAAAAGTGGTCTTTAGCTACGCTCAAATAACTCAACACCTTAACAAAAATTATCGCTTTAAATTGTTACACATAATTCGTATTAAATAAATAATTATATTTAGAAGAAAATACATTTTATTTTGTTTTATTTTGCTTTTATTTCTAACATTACTTTTCTGAAAAAAGAAGCATCAGCTATTAATGCTACATTTTTACTACTGGAAAACATTATACAGGGTGTCCGCCGGGAAGGTATACTACTTTGTTTTGCCGCCAATTTGGCAAACATTAGTCTTGACAGTTCATATTAAGTTCAGTCGTGAAGTAGAGACGTGGCAAATTTATTATGGAAAAATATTCGATAAACCAACGTGTTTTAATTGTTAAAACAGTTTATCAAAATCAATCATCGATTTTACGTAACTATCTCATCAGTTCCGTGAAATTTTTGGGAGAAACAACGTGCCAACAAAACGCACTATTTATAGTTTAGTGAATGATTTCTGTAGGTGATAGGCACAAACATGGACCACAACGTACTGCAAGATCGGTTGAAAACATTACTGCTGCTCAAGCAAATGTTCAAAACAATCCATCAACCTCAATTCGACGCCGAGCTCAGGAGCTTGGTTTTCAAAGAACAATTTTGGTCCTAATTTTGCACAAGGATTTGCATTTGTTTCCATTTAAGATTCATTTGATACAAGAGCTTCTTCTACAAGACCATTTACGCCGCCTAACATATGCCGACAGGATGTTACAGCTCGCCCATGACAACCCCGATTTTCATTAAAAAAAATCATGATGAGTGACGGGCTCATTTTCATTTGAATGTATATGTGAATAAAAAAAATAATAGGTTCTCGGCCTTTGCATCCATTAAAAGTGACAATATCTGGTGTGCAATTTGATCAGGAAGAATCATTGGACGTTACTTCTTTGAAAATGAAAACAGCGTAACGGTAACTGTGCATGCCACAACTGCATGCTTTGGGCTTGATTAGCGTGTGGAATGAAAAAGACGGTGCCACATCGTATACAGTCAGGATTACAATGGAATTGCTGCCATTAGTATACCTTCCCGGCGGACACCCGGTACTTTCTCACTTCATAAAAGTTTTGAAATGGGAACTTACTTACACTTTACATGCAATGTGAAAAAAATAAATTTACATACAATGCAATTTATAACGAAGCTTAAGTTCGTTTTTATTCTCTCTAAGAAAGAATTAATTAAATTACAAATTAGGTGATAATATTAAAGAAAAATTGGGAAAATTAATTTCAAAAAAAAAATTATTTTTAACGTAGCAGAAGGTTATTTTTTTTCAAAAATATTTCTTTTGTGTTTCATTGTTTTTTTTTTATTTAAACTTCAGTACTCAAGCAATATATTAATCTTACATAAAAATTATAAGCATTTAAAATTATAATCCGGCATGCATTATGCATGAATTCGCCTGCATTATTTTTGTATGTTCTTACAACATAAAAGTAAAGAGTCAACCTTATTGCTGTTAAGCAACTCCATTAGGGGTAAACCCTTCTTTATTTATTCTTTTAACGTAAAAAAATTAATGCTTTTAAATGAAAACAGCGCTTTTTTGGAGATGCCAATAAATAATATAAGTCTGGTCTGGCTGTTGTAAATTTTGTATTTGTAGCAGTATATTAAATAATGGAGATTATTTTTTTTTTTTACTTTAAAATATAGTGTACAAGTATACATGGTGCATACTTATACACCATGTTGTGCAAACATATAAATAATCTCAAACTTAAAATTTAAGCTTTTCACAAAAGCTCTGCTATCTACGCGTTAGTTAGTTTAGTTTAAGTGCATATAATAATATGATAACTTATGGTTTTGCTTTTTAATTTAAATCTAATTAACATAATATTTGTGGTAATAAGGAATAAGTGATTAAGTTGACTTAAGCAAAATTTAAGTTACTGGCACCTTTGTAATTTCCTTATTTCAAAGTAGCCATGTTGCACATGGCTAATTATTTTGTACCATTTTTCAGGAATTTACTTTCTGCTTATCTTTTTTCAATTCCTAGTCGCATTTGGAAGAAAGCTTAAGAAACTCGAAGCTATTTTTCCAAATCATAAAAACTTCTTTCGCAATTTGATAATTGCAACGTCTGCGTACTTTTGATAGATAAAAGATGTTTTTCCAAAACATACGTCTGACTCCCATATTTAAAATGTAAAGATAAACTATTAAAAGAAAAATATTTTAAAGTTTAAGATTGCTCTGCTACAAAACTTAAAACTCAGACTTAAGCACTTTTTCCTTATTGCCACAGATATATATTTATTCGAAAGTTTGACTTTCGAAAATATAGTTATAACAATTAATTTTCGTTTATAACTAAATACTTTAAAATTCATTTTTTACCTTAGTTTTTGTGGTAACAATTTTACTAAACAAACAAGTTACAAAAAATGTAAAATGTTTTAATTTATTTGCAAAGTCATATATAGTATCAAGTACTTTTTTACAGTTTTTTTATGTCTTAATGTCCTGAAAAGTGTTGCTGCAAAAAAAAAATAAAAATAAAAAACATAACAGCATGTTGTCATATATGATGAAAAGCTGTTCTGATAGCATTCTTTCTTACAAAACGAAAAATATTTTTTAAAAATAAAAGACACATACTTTGATGTAAATAGCAAATTTTTTAACATAGATTCTGTAAATCTTTTCTTAAAGTATAACATATTTATCGTACACTCGAAAATTTTATAATTGAAAAATTAAATTAATTGTTAAAGTAAGGCTTAATTTCTTTTATATTCTCTTATGTTAAAAGAAAATATTTTTCACAAATAACCTATTAATTTTTTAACAAAATAAAGGCACTTAAGCCTTACTTCAACCAACAATGTTCGGTTTGATATTAGATGAGTATCAACTGATAATTAATGTTTAGGGAAAACAGATAAAAAAAGAGTTGCTCTCATTGCTAACCAAACATTGGATGAACGACAAAACGACAAAAGAAGGAAGGAAGTTTTGAGCGGTGGTAGATGGTTGAATACAACTAAACGCTACCCAAAATAGATAGATGCGAAGAGTGCTGAAGAAGGATGCTGGGATACAAAAAATGTATTACATTCTTTTAGTCAGTTTTTTTTTTTAAATAGATTGCTAGATTATGCACATTACAATTTTTTTTTTTTTTTTAAGAGAATTAACACTCAGGCAATTAATGCCTATATTAACTGTGTTACTTCCTTTGGAAAGGGATATTAGTAGATAAGACAGATGGTTAGTTGATAGTAAAGCTTCGCTTCTTTCAACACTGCAATTGCACGTTACGATTATTTTTAGAACAGTATTGCAGCGCCTCTGGTGTTATTTAGGCGAATTAGTTTGAAGCTATCGTAGCCAACTTATAATTATTTTACTTGGCCGGCGATTAAGTGCTATGTAGTAATACCGGCGAAGGAGGGCACTGTGATATGCATTATTATAAAGAGAAATTAATACCTACGGCTGAGTATGGAACTCGTGACCATTGCTTAGTAGTCAACGTGCTAACCACCTAACTTTTAAAAAATTTTAAGACTCTACTTATTGTAGTTCTTTGGTATACGATTATAATTTTTCACTTTGAGTGGCAGGTATCACGATCAGTGTCCTAATGCAATCAATATTTTGCTTAAGTCTAAGGGTTACTTGTGCAAATTTTCAGGACTCTACCTATTGTATTTCTCTAGGTAGACGAAAATAATTGATCACTTTATATGGAAGATACCACGTCCACTACTCCAATTCAGCCTATGTTTTACTAAACTATGTATATCAATAAGATGATAACTGGTACAAATTTTAAAAGATCTACTTAAAAAGTGGGCGTAAAAGTTTCCGTGGTCAATATTTCTTTTCGTAAAAACCTAAGTTGGGTTATGGTGAAGATTAAAGAAATAAAATTGGCCAAATCAGTGCAACCGTTCTTAAGTGATACGATTGCCACCGAACGACAATTGATGTAATTTATCTAGATTAATAAATAGTCCAACTAATAAAGATATGAAAGCCAGCTTAGAGGTACAGCAAAGTATTTAAATATCTTCTAAGAGTCTTAATTATAAATAGAAATACTGGTAACAGTTTCCCTTACAAAGATTACAAAGAACTGCTATTATTTCAATGTATATTTTTTATAACAACAACAAAAGATTACGAAGAATTGCAATTACTTCTATGTAATGTTTTTATAAAAATTGTAAAAAAGATTTTTTTATTTTTTACAAGACACTATTATAACCAGTGAAACATACTATTCAGAAATTATAAATTTATTCAAGCTTTTTAACTTCTTAACTAACAAAAAAAACACACTTTACTAAAAAAATATTTTTAAAAGGTAATGGGATAAACATATTTAGTTTAAAACTTTACTTTTGCTTGTTAAAAAAAAAAACAAAACATAATAAAAACTAGCTTTTATAATTTCAAGAAATTTAAAAAAAATACAAAAGTGTTGTGGCAGTCATTACTAAAAATACAGAAATATTTTTACTAAAACCACAAACATATTTAATGCAAAATCCAACTTGCTTTACATCGTAGAAAGTTGGAAACTTCTTGTTTATATAATATATAATTCTGGTTAAACTTGCTTATGTTTTTTTATTACTTAATAAATTTAATTAGATTAAAATTATATACGAGTATATAGATATTTAAAGTATAGCTCTTGCGTTTAAACATTCTCAGTACAGTCAGTTTAACTTTTCTGCTTATATTTTGTATATAGAATGAGTGTCGTTCTGTTTAAAAATTTTATTTAATTTTACTTCAAACTGAAAGTACGTTAATTGATTTTTGATTATTTTTTCTTACATTTAAGAGCAGGCAGAATCCGCTATAAATTCTACTACTACTTAGCACCTAAGTTAAATCAAGTTAAATAAACTTTCTTATCGCTAGAAGCCCATAGACAATAAGAAAGTAAAAAAGTTCAACTGAAACACAATGAAAGGATTACCAAAACCTTAGAAAAGAAAGAAAATAAGATACAAACATATTTTAAACTTGAATGAAAACAAAAAAATATAATAGGATATTTTCCTTTTCTTATTGGGTTTTTGATAGACAACAAGCAAAAAGGTATTATAAACAATGGTTTAAGGATTTGACAATCTAAAAAACGAACGTAACTATTTTTATATTATACAATGGACACACATTGTATAAGAGAATTAAAACTGAACCAAAATGTCATGGTTAACAAATTTTTTAAAAAATATGTTGTATTAAATTTCTAAATTTTATTAATTTAGCAAAAAAACCACAAAAAAAAATTGTGTGTGCTTTTTCGAGTATCCAGTGTATTTTTTCATGTAGAAAGAAAAACTATCAAATAAATTAAATTAGTCAAGTGCGAGTTCGACTCACACATGTAGGGTTCCGTACTATGTTTAGTACAACTTTAAAATTTCAAGTTCTTAATTTTTTCATGTCTTATGAGTTACCCTTTAAAATCAAAATTAGAGTCATAATTGCATCACTGTTGGAACATCCTTTAAATTTTAGCAATTTTTGTTATAGCGGCCATGGTAATACACTATCTATAAAAATATACATGCGCCTACCTATTGCGGTTCAAAAACTAAGGTAAGATACGTGAAAGACATGTCACTAATGGAACACGCTTTAGATATTAGTAATTGTTACAGCGGCCGAAGTACAAAATCGACTATAAACATTTAAAGAGTCTACCTATTATGGTTCGAAAAATAAGGCTTTTAACGTACAAATCATGTCTCTGTCGGAACACCCTTTAATTTTTAGTATTTGTCATAACGGCTATGGCAACACATCTTCTATACAAATTGGAAGAGTCTACTTATTACAGTTCAAAAAATATGTGGTTTTACATGCAGAAGACGTCACTGTCGGAAAACCCTTTACATTTTTATTGTTTTTATAGGTGTCATAGTAATACACCATTTGTGAAAATTTCAAGAGTTTATCTATTATGGTTAAAAAATTAGTCAATGTTTATGCAAATCACTTCACTGTAGGCACACCCTTTAATTTTTACTATTTGTTATAGTGGCCATAGTAATACACCTCCTGTAAAAACTTCATCTGCCCAACAGATAAAAATAGTGACAAAATCGGAATTGAAAGCGGGATATTTTAAACACGGTTACGCAACAGATGGCGCTCTTTTAAAATAATGACAAAATATGAATTACTTACCGCTAAATAGCCAATTGAATAAAATTTGTATTTGATTTGTATTTTTACTTTGTGGAATTACATTGTTATTAAAAAATATTTTAAACTCATTTTACAGCGATTTACAATAATTTTTGGAATTTTAGTATTTTATATGAAGTTTAGAATTTTTCCAGGTACCTTTATTAAATTTAAATTTTCAATCGCACAATATTTTGAATTTGGCTAATGTGTTTATACACGTTTTAGGTTTTCGGTTTCCTATAGGTTAACTATATACTTTTTATATAAGTACGCTGCAAAAAAGACATGAGTTCTACTGATCTTTCACTGGTTCAATTTTGGTAAAAATCGCATGATTTCAACGCTGACGTGCCTTTTAAGGTAATGGGTTCACATTTAGATAAACTGAACATCATTTAAATCAATGCTTAGGGCTAATGAAATTTTGATGATTTTATAAACGGATCGTCTTAAAAATGAGAACCTATCATCTATGAAAATTAAGTATTTCTCTTTCGGATTATTCTTTAAAAAACATAATTTCTTAATTAAAGATTTTCAAACGAGGTAGATAGAATATTCAAGAACCTTACAATTATAAGTGTTCTATGCTTTTCTAATCCGCCACTTTGTTGAAGTTATTATTATTCTCGCAATATTTTGTTATATTGGACCCAATTCGGTACATTAAATAGACACCATAAGCCCCATATTCCGTAGTATTTTCTAATTAGTGGCACGATTTATTCATCTGATATCAATAAGATGAAGAACCCTAAAATTTTCTAATTCTAGAACTATTCTTTTGGCCTTTTCATTTGTTTTTGAAGTGTGTGAGTAGTGGTCTAACATAATTGGTTTAAATAAAAAGAAATTATTTCTATTTTGCTTAATTGTTGTTCAACTTAAGGACTTTTTTATCTTCATACATTGTATAAATTATTGCAAAGTATTCCTTGTACTTGTTATTTATTTATTTATTTATTTATTTATTTATTTATTTATTTATTTTATTTCCAATTTATCAACTTTCTTGCTTGTAAGGTTATAAAAAGTATTTCGAGCTGAAAAGGTATAATAAATATTATTAAGAAGACAAAGGTGTTTCATAACACACTGTGTAATTTTTTAAGTCATGGCAAAATAACCATATACAGACACCAATACGTCATAAAAGACCAAAAAAAAGACCCCTGTCTCCCAGTTTTGCTCAAAGTCCTCCAGGTTTTTTTTTATGGGCCCTCAAAGATGTGGGGCCTCGATGTCATTTTTGCAAAAAAATGATCATTTCCTCAAGCTCATATTTTGCAAACCGTTTGAAATTTTGATATACTCTCTGAGGCAAAGTTGTAGCTCTTGTCATAAAGAACAAAAATTGTAAACATATAAAATCAAAAAAAATTCAAGGAAACAATCAACTACAAAAATGAACCTAAGACCTCAATAAACAACTTTCTAGAACATATGAACTTCCTAGGAATGATTCTTAACACCGTTTAGGTAGCGCTTAAAGTTTTTCACTTTATTGAGATCTTAGGTTGATTTTTGTAGTTGATTGTTTCCTTGAACTTTGAACGGTTTGCTACCTATGGACCTGAACAGGGAAAAAAAGGTAAAAAAAATTTAATTTTTTAAAGTTTTTTGCGATTTTGACCTTGAAGATGAAGTTTTTTTTGATTTTATATGTTTACAATTTTTGTTCTTTATGACAGGGGTCTTTTTTTTTTTGGTCTTTTATCACGTAGTGGTGTCCGTATATGGTAATTTTTTTCCGTGTTGCACTGTGTAAACAACACAGTAATTTTAAACTTTTGTCACATAGTTACATACATATGTAGCATGGATTATTATATTTAATTTTGCAATATTAATTTTTCTTCAGTGTTTTTTTTTTTTAGAAAAAGTAAATTAATTTCAAAATATTTCAAAACATTTTTCCACTTGTCAGATGGCTCTTATATAAAAACACAACATACAAAAAAACATTCATATTGTTTCAAGATTCTCATTAAAAAAATAACCCAAATAGATTTATAATATTGTGGTGCTGTAAGTATGAAGAATATTTAACTCTGATTGTAAATCTTTTGTGTTTTAATAATCACAACAATAAACTCATATTCGCAATGCCATTGTTCTTTCAGTTCACAACACTTCTGCTCCAACTCTGTCACTGTAAATACCATAGCATTTCCATATTGCATATAAAATTATGTATTTGTGTGCGTTGTATGGCATCATATGCAATACTGTTCTTTATTTTCATAAGTTTCATGTCACTTCCTATAGTATTTTAGTTATTGACTTGAATTTTTTTTTTATAAATGATAAGTAAAAGGCGGGTATAATGTTGCTGTCTTCCGTAATAATCATATTATTATTTTTTGATATTAAAGACCGTACTTTTACGGAAACTTTGTTAGAGGTATTTTATTGCAGATTTCCAATTTACATATTTACTTAACCAAATTGGGCAAAACGTGTCTGAAAAATCTGACTTACTTTTTTTATGTGTTAATCAATATGTGTCAATTAATTACCACTTAGGAAAATTTTGACTTTACAATATTTTTTCTCATTTTGTTCCCATTAAGACAGATTTTTATGAAAAGAAATTAAAATAAAAAAGCTATATCCAGCACTTACAAAAAAGTGTACATATTTGGATAAGTCAAACCAATTTGGAACAATTTGTATATTAATCTTAATTTTTGTTTTTTTATAAATCACATTTAAATATTTTTCATCCAGTTACACTTAAGAAATCCTTGAAATTGAGCATTTTTAAATACATTTACAGCTGTATTCATAATGAAAAGTTGTTCACTGTCTATGTTCTCAACATATCTAGTGCATAACTAAATTCCGATTAAGCGAATAAGCACTCGATATGTTGAAGTTTATTCATAATACGGTTTTATCCGCTACCTACAAAAAAGTTAACCATATCTGTTTTCTAAAAATTATCTTTTCTTTTTGACATACGAAAACAAATTATGATTTTTGTAACGAGAAAGCATAATTTAAAAAGATTTTCAAAAGATCAAGATTATATTGTTTTTTCTTTTATAAAAAAAAAAAAATTTTTTTCAGAATGTGTTATCAGAGTCAGTATTGGACAGGCTGAAAATAAATGAAGACGTATCCAAAGAATCCATTTAAAAATTTTCAGCTTTTTAAATTAAACAAAAAATTATTTTGGAAGTTGTTGAACTGGCAGAAGTAAACTAATAGTTATGCACCGCCCATGCAGTGTTTAGTTACAGATTAGAATAAGTATAATGAATAATCAAATGTATCGACACTGCACAACTTTTCATTACGAATTCGGATGTAAATTTTTAAATTATAAATACACTTAAAAACAACATGGTTAAATATAAATATGATTTTGAAAAAAAAAAAAAACAAAACAATTAAACAGTCTTTAAAAAATTCTCATATTTAAGTAACGTTGAAATGTCATTTGCCAAGGCACCAGACAAGGTACAGAGAACCCAAGCCCACCAATTTGCCAGGCATAGACCATTCCTATATATTTTCATGTTGTTTTGCCTTTTTCTCGTAAATAAATATTGAACCGCGCCAGGTGGATCCTAAGGAGAGGACACAGATCTCGGAGGATCTTTAAACCCCCTGCTTTCATAGAAAGCAATGGATCCACCGGGTGCCCACTTAAAAGGTACATAGGGCCTGGGTTGGGTCAATATGAGGAATTTTTTTTTCAGGATTTTTATATGCTTTAGTTTGGCCATTCTAACTTAATATAGATTGCAGGAAGGTCCTAAGTTTAAAAAAAATTAAAAGTTAAAATCATGAGTGTAACATAACATATTTTTAATAGTAAGAATATATTTATATAGAGTAACACATTTTTTTAAATGCGTTTGATTTTTGAATAGATGAGACCTCAGTTTTAAATATATAGATAACATCAGGATACCGACTACAAACTGTCAAAAATAAAATATATATTATATATTCAAATCCGCAAAGCTAGATGACTACAAGACCTCCGTTGTGGCTGTAGTCAATTTAGGCTAATTTCTATTTTTTATTCAACAAAAGAAACTATCACAAAATAATAAATTAGAAATTCATATACAAACAAAAAGTTTTGGAAGAAATATTTTTTATTTTTTGAAAAAGTTATTTAATTTTACAAAAGAACAAATATGTATTTCTAATACAATGTCAGAGTTTACGATGTAGCTGTCGTCTTCAATATCATAAAGAAGGAGACTAAACGGCGACAATTGTAGCCAACGGAATTTGTTTTCATTAAGCAGCGGTTACACAGCTTTTAATTTATGTAAAGAGTCAACAATATAGATATTGCTGTATATGTCTGTAAAAATAATATCACCGTGGTGAAGGGTATAGAATATTCGGCACGGCCGAATATAGCACTTTTCTTGTTTTTTTTTTTCTATTTAACTTCATAAAAAATCAAAGTTGAAGGAATACACGCTGTCATATATATAAATTCATATATATCGGGCGGGTGTAAAATGCTACATTTCGAATAAAAGAAACTTTACCTAGTTAGTATCTCCTGATAACGTTTGGTGAATGAAATCCTAACAAACTTAAAAGTAACAAAAATACATATTTATGTGTAATATAAATCATTTTAAATACAGATTTATTTGTTTTTAAATTGTTAGTGGTAAAGAAAATTTATAAAAAAAATTGACCCCGTTTTGCTTTCATACATTCCTTTAGCAGTTCTTTCATTGACATCTGAATGCCTACTGTCCTTATGATTTTTAAAACTTTTTTATTTTTATGATGATTAAAGAATCAACATTTTGCTCTAAATCCGTTTTCCTACATTTGTCTTTTCAAAAATTTTCAATAGGACGCAATTGTGGAACGTTTGTGGGACTCATGTCCTTTTTCACAAACTCAATTTTTTTTATTCTTCAAGTTCTGTTATGTGGTCTTTGCGTAATGTGAGGATGCCAAATCTGGCCAAAAAATGTTTTTTCTTTTCCATGATATTTTTGTTTAAAGTTGCTAAAAGCTGGCAGACATTTTTTATTATAAAATTGGGCATTCACAGCTAAACCAACTGTAAAAAGAACTCCTTCATTGATGCCACGTTCGCATATGGCTAACCACACAAAACTTTTCATTCAGATAAACTTAGTTTCTTCCGGTGCTTTGTGACTAGAAGACTTAAAGTAATATTTTGGCTGCCATTCACTGCCTTCGACAGTGAAATATGACTCGTCATCCATCATGTATTTTTACTCTGAAAAGGTAATTTCTGGAGAGTTTGCGTAACCTGCTTTTGATAGTGTTCTGTTGTTTTGTGGAGGTGAAAAAAATTTTATTTTTTTATTTTTCGAATTCTCATGGTTTTTAAATATTTCTGGTCTGTGTTTTTCTTTTTTACCCAATTGACGATACTACTGTTTCAGTGTTTAGTTTATATATATTATACACTTTTAATGGTTTGAGAAAGAAATCTGCTTTATAAATTTCCCTTTGATTATCCACCTTTTCACAAGTAATTTTTTCTTGTTATTATTTTTAATGCAAGAAACATAATGATCAAAAAATTACAAAAGAAAATCTTTTGTTAACGTTTTTTTTTTCTTTAATGACCATGAATGTTGCTTTCTTTTTTGGAAAAAATTTTATATTCTTGTTTTGCGAAGGTTAATAAAAAATATAGCAGTATTCCATTTTAGAAAACTCTATTTAAAAAGTTTTTTTTTCTAAAACAAATATATTGCAATAAAATTGCCTAGCAATTATATTTTTTTATTCTGTACCAATTAATCGGAGGATTATGTATATGGAAAGGATTACAAAAAATAAAAGTACCAGCAAAATGATATCTACAAAACGTTTTTTCAATTTTCTTCTTTAGGTAAAACATTACTCATGTACTTATGATATCTCTAATGATTTTCTTTTTTCAAAAGAAACACTGCAATGTTAAATATGTAATTTAATATGTACTTGTATAAAATAGTAGGGCATCTAAAGTGAGTAATAAAAAATGTTTTGATTTATGTAATTTAACTTACAAGAATTTATGAGTGTATTTTCTATACAGCTACACAATAACGTACTATCATTATTGTTCATAGTAATTATTATTTTATCCAAAGGGTAAAAATGTAAATTTTTTTCGAAATTTTTACTATGGCCGCTATAACAACAAATACTAAAAATTAAGGGACGTTCCGATAGGGAAGTGATTATCAAGTATATGAATTTATTTTTTGAATCGTATTATGCAGTCATTTAAAACTTTCGCTTAAAATTATGATCGCTATATAAGTAATTATAAAAAATAATGTTAAGAAAAAAAGGGTGCTCCGATAGTGAATTGGAAGTTTTCACAGAATATGTATTACTATGACCGCATAACATCAAATGCTTAAAATTAAGGAATAGTGATGAGATTTTCAATCACATGACCTTATTTTTTTAACAAATATAATCAAATTAAAAATTAAAGGGTACATTAATAGTAATGCATTGTAATGTATATGACCTCGGTTTAGAACCATAATAGCCAAACACTTTAAATTTACACAGAGTATTTTTGTACAATATCTACTATTAGCAAAAATTAGCAAAAGTAAAGTTAATAGAAAGGAAACAAAAATTTATAAAAATGAAAAAAAAAAATGGCCAAAAATAAACAACACAAATGAAAAAAATAATATCTTATTATTTTTAAGTTGTATTGAACAGAGTACGAAACTTTACGTGATATATATACTTTAATACTTTTAGTGAAATTAGATACGAATAGACGAACTGGATATGTTGGACCAATTTTTTCGGCCGCTTGGCAATAAATCACAAATTTTTAAAGCCAAATTTTTATTTATCTATTTTTTGTTGTTAGTTTATATTAAAAAACTATTAATAAATTAATTATTTAGGCTTAAGTTCTTAATTATAAATAGATAAAGAAAAATTAGATACCAGCACTCTTCGTATCGATCTAATTCAAGAATAGTTCAAATAAAATTCATATAATAAAAAACTATTACTACTAATAAAATTATGCTAATTTTTCTTTTTGTTCTTATGTTTATTAAAAAAAATGTATTGTGCAGAATAATAAAACTTTTGTTTGTCTTGTTAATCAAAGTGAAAAATTATTGGCTGGGGCTATATACTGGTATAGGCCATATAAAAACATCAATTTGGAATCTTTTTTGTAAAACCTACATTCACTCTTGGCTATAACCATGTTGTATTAACTAGAGATTTCAACGCAAATGTTCTTAATTACAATAGTCTAGTTGAAAACATGAGCTCTATGAGACTCAAGTTGCTTTACAAATATATTTCAACTCACTTTACGTCAACGTCAAATGCTTTAAATGATCTCTGATGCATTAACCACAATACTAGTGTTTGATCACTTGTCAGCATCTATGTTCTCAAAGCATTACTTATTAACACCACTGAACCACATATGTTAAAATATAGAGTCTTTTAAAATATCGACTATCTGATAAATTGTAGCGATGTTTTTTCCTGCCTATAGTTGATGAAAAATTTAAATTGAACTCCGCAACATATGTATATCTTTAATTTTGAGCTACAGGTCATACTTGAAACAATTTGATGCTATGAAAGTTGTATCAGAAGCACATGACTGTATGAGCATGTAAACCATGACTTGCATCATATTCCTCTTTGGGTATCTGTAAATGGTTTAAGTATAATTACTAAAAATCAGGAGCTCTCATCATTGTTTCACAAACAAACATTCGTGTCTTCCGCCAATAAGAATTAATAATGGCACAATAAGTTTTGTAGATACTGCGTAAAATCTTGGTGTGGTATTCAACAGAAAAGTTGACTGGTCAGAACGCGTTAACTAAACATTGGGAAAACCTTCAACATTCTCTAAAGGGCAATGATTTAAAAACCAAGAAAGCCCTCATGGCCTTTATAGGACCTGCAAAAATATGTTATTTGAGCTGCCCCATGTAGCTCGCAAAATTATAAATCGCAAGTGCATTAATAGCTTGAACCGTTCGACAGTGCGGAATAAATTAAGAAAATTTATTCATTTCAACAGATTATATCTAATTTCATTGACTTAATACATAATTATTATACATGTGTTTTTTTAAGTGCTACTTTTTTATTAAATAGTTGGTCTAGAATATTTGTATAAAAATAAATACAATATATTTTCTAGACGTCTTGTGCGTCTGCAATATAAAAACAGCACTTTATTGTTAATATTCGGAAGGATATGCAAGTAATTTCTGTAATTTCGTTCTATACGCTCCACTGCGTTATAGTTACAACTTTTAACATTTTACAGCACTTTTTTTTAGTTGATAATGATTGTGATGATGTAATAAACTTTTTATGTTTGTTTTAAAATTTTCATTACTAATAAAATTTTATATCTTGCACTTTCTCCATCATGATTTTATAGATAAACTTTACACAAATTATTTTATGATAGCATTGCGTCCTAGCTGCTGTGTGTTAAATGTTATTGTTTGGGTACAAAAAGAAATATTTTTTCTGAATTGTAAAAGGCACTCAAGAGTTTTCCTGTTACTACTTTTAAATTTTAAGAATCATGAATTTTAAGTACAATGTCACAATAAATATAAATTAGGCTTAAAAACAATGTTGCACACATATTGGCCGTTTACATTCAGAGCACATGTTGCGAGTGCGTCTTCTGTGTTCGTCGTGAATATAACACAAGTAGCAGCTTCCAACTTGGATTTTTTTTGGATTTTTCCTCGCTGAGCCGCTGCTGCACTCTTTGAAGGTGTAGGATCAATTTTTTCATTTAAGGCCATGTTTGTATAGCTCGCTATGCCAAGTTTCGTGTTAAAGTTACGCATTACCTGAACACTGACTGACCGGCTTTCAATGAATGGCATACATAGCTCCTTGGCGAGCTAGCGAAGAAAACGTTTGCGTCTAAGCTTACTATATGGGATGTTTTTATTATTATCAAAGTATATGATATACGCTGACAATGCCATCAAATCAATCATATTAAAAAAGATAGATAATGGCCAACTCTTAGTCTGTCTTTAGCAAGTATATTTTCTAAGTAGTTGGTCCATAACATCCACTCCTACTTTTGTTATATCGTAAAATTCAATGACTTCTTAATATATTTAATATATTAATATATTAAAGAACAACATTTTATTAACAAAAATTTTTTTTTGCTTCAAAGTTAAAACGAAAGATGCGAATAATTACTACTGGCCACACCTGTACTTGGGTATACGTCCACGTAATAAAAGTTGGGTATAAGGACTAGGGTTAAATAAATTCATTACAGCTTTTGTTTAATACTCAGTTGTTAAACAAGAAATGTGAAGAGTTTATGTATATCACACTTTTTTCTGCGTTACTTTATTTGATTGTATGGTGTGGTTTTGTCATACCTTAATTATCAGTAAACTTACGGTGTGTGTATGTGGTTTTTGGTAAACAATTAATTTCTGAACTAGCATGTGACGCATTTAGTTTACTACTGCCTGTGTTGCCAGAAGTTGAAAAAGAGTAGGTAAATAACACACTGTGTAATTTTTTAAGTCATGGCAAAATAACCATATACGGACACCACTACGTCATAAAAGACCAAAAAAAAAAGATCCCTGTCTCCCAGTTTTGCCCAAAGTCCTCCAGGTTTTTTTTATGGGCCCTAAAAGATGTGGGGCCTCGATGTCATTTTTGCAAAAAATGATCATTTACTCAAGCTCATATTTTGCAAACCGTTTGAAATTTTGATATACTCTCTGAGGCAAAATTGTAGCTCTTGTCATAACATGTTAACATATAAAATCAAAAAAACTTCATCTTCAAGGTCAAAATCGCAAAAAAAAACTTTACAAAATTCAATTTTTTACCTTTTATCCCCTGTTCAGGTCCATAGGTAGCAAACCGTTCAAAATTCAAGGAAACAATAAACTACAAAAATGAACCTGAGATCTCAATAAACAACTTTCTAGAACATATGAACTTCCTAGCAATGATTCTTAACACCGTTTAGGTAGCGCTTATGTAGCCGAAATGAATTTAAAAATTTTCGGGAAATTTTTCACTTTTGCGGCTACATAAGCGCTACCTAAACGGTGTTAAGAATCATTCGTCGGAAGTTCATATGTTCCAGAAAATTCTTTATTGAGATCTCAGGTTCATTTTTGTAGTTGATTGTTTTCTTGAATTTTAAACGGTTTGCTACCTATGGACCTGAACAGGGGAAAAAGGTAAAAAAATTGAATTTTTTAAAGTTTTTTGCGATTTTGACCTTGAAGATGAAGTTTTTTTGATTTTATATGTTAACAACTTTTGTTCTTTATGACAAGAGCTACAACTTTGTCTCAGAGAGTATATCAAAATTTCGAACGGTTTGAAAATATGAGCTTGAGTAAATGATAATTTTTTGCAAAAATGACATCGAGGCCCCACATCTTTGAGGGCCCATAAAAAAAAACCTGGAGGACTTTGGGCAAAACTGGGAGACAGGGGTCTTTTTTTTGGTCTTTTATCAGGTAGTGGTGTCCGTATATGGTTATTTTTTTCCGTGTTGCACTGTGTAAGTAATTATCACATATAATTTTTTTTTTAATAAAAAATAACGTTTTAGGAGTAGCAATTTGTTTGGACCCATAACAAAGAAATGGAACGATTTTTTTTGCTGTACTTATTTAATCTCTTCTTAAAAGGTGCGATAAGCCACACTGTGTCGCATAACTGTAGAACTTTTGTTTGTGTAGTTTATACTTACAAATGATGCGAAGAAAGAACTATTTTTACATTTAAAAAAGCATTCACAGCAATTATTCTTTAACTTTGTTTTTTACAATACAACAAATATCAGTAAATTAATTATAAACCCTAAAATACAACTGGTAGATGAAAAAACCGACAGGGAAAAGAGCATCGAGTAATTATAAATAAATCTAGCAACATCATAACAGGTTGCGGAAATTTAATTAGAATATTTTTGAAAAAAAAGTGACCAGAAAATCAATTTAGCGACAGTGATGTTATTTGCCGACAAAAAATGCTCAGAATACATATGTAGCTGGAAAAAAAAACTAAAAAAAATCGGTTGAATTAGGCAAAGAAAATTGTGATAAAAAAATGGAATTTTGATGGTTTTAGTGGGTACTCAGGTCAATAGAGGGGGTTTACAGACTACAAAAATATTCTGGAATCTAGTTTGTTGCGATAACTGCAGAAATATCATGAACTTCCAGCAGGAGAACTCGTCTATTCATAAAATCGTAAAATCAAGGTTGGTTTGCATGCCTACTGAATCTTTATTCCATTGAGAACATTTGACGCCTTCTTGCCAGGCGTATTTTATTAGCTAAGTTTGGTTGGTGAAATTGATGATGTTTACAACTAAACATCCATAGTATACAGATACATAAAATGCTGAATAAGTATGTAGAGATCCGTAATATGCATTATATTCCGCTAGTGTGTAAAATATTATTTTTACCTTTTTTTTTAAATTAATAACCAAATTTGTAAAAATATTCTTTCAAAACAATTTTTAACTGCTCCATAGTAGATAGAGAGACTAAACGAACTTAACTATGACATAACAATTCATTTGTTAATGTTAATAATAATGTTAATGCGCTGTCCTCTTCGAAAAGCTTACCAAATATTTCATTTCGTTGGGACCCTTATTTTATTAATGTAGGGGGAATATCGAAGCAGACTACTTCCATAAACGGTCCCTTATCGACCCCCTTTCGTTCTATATGATTACAGGCAACCGAAATGTAATTTACGGCAACCTACTTACATCGAGTCACGAGATACAACCAGCCTTTAATCTTGACTTAAGTGATTTCAGACTCTCAACTGGTAACTGTCGGCAGTCTCTAGTATTTGCTAGCATTTGTTTAAGGCTCAGGTTCCCATGGCATCCACATTTAACAGGCTTCTATCAATGGTTCTGAGTCTTGTGCTAGCCAGTGGTGGACGTTTATACACAATGTGCGCCGCCGTCGCAGCCTCTTTCCTTTTCCCGTTTCCTCTTCTGCCTCTGTCTCTCATTTTAAGCATTAGCTGTAGAGACTCCGACTCGACTTTGACTCCTTGCGAGGTTTTTTTGTCTTTTTCTTTCGATATCTTCCAACCTCTCCAACTTTAACGAGGCTTCCTTGTCCATCTATATCGAAATATTCCGGTACAACGCCATAGGAGAACCTTTAGAGATTAACCTTTTCACCCCTTGCGAGCCGTTCCTGTCCATCCCCTTCTGAATTCTTCCCTAGGCCATATTTAGGGAAAACGATGTCCACTCACACAGAGCTCGTTATGCGTGGGTTAGTCTACATTGAAACTTGGAGGTCGACCGCTCTCCAGAGTTCGCATACTAAAGGCCAAGCACCCTCTTGACTACACATCCCTGGTGTATGCTGTTCCATCATAGATTAGGGGAGCTGTTAACGACTTTAACCACTAACTAGCCGTTTAGGTTCTCGGTACAGCTACCAACCACCTTACCCTTACAAGTGGGTAAGTTAGGACCCTTAATAATTGCTAATCACGACTCTATACTGGTGATGTTCTAGTTGGTAAAGTTCTCGCCTGCTTCAACTAAAGATTAATGAAAACTATGCTTTATAATTGAAAAATATTTTGTTTAATGTAGTGTTTAGATGTAGCATTTACTTTCCTTAAGCCTGGTACTCTGTTCAGATTTTCATGCGGAATGCTGTCAAATTACATACATAAAAAATTTCTATGAAAAAGTCATGAAAAAATGTTGCAGAAGTAGTACTCTGTTTTTGCTGTGGAAAAACATTGAAATGTTTTTGGCAACATTTTATTAAAGCTGTGATATAAAGCAAAGGGGCTTTATTTCATGTGGAATTTTTCAAACAACAGCTGATCGCTTGGCTTTTGTCAACATTTCTAAAACAATGTGGTATACTTAAAAACAATAATAACGTAAAATTTTTTCAAATCGCGATATAGACACCACATTTTAAATGTCAAATTTTCTCTGTGAAATAATAAATGATGCTCAACATTTTTCACAAATTCGAAAAGAGTACTAGGCTTTACTCAAAATGTTTTGCTTATTGGCATATCATAATGTGCCAATCATATAAATTAATTTTTTTAAAGAAAAATTATTGAACCTGCCCATAAAATGCTTTTTTGGTGATTTTTTCTGAACTTAACGGATCCTGAGAACCTCTCATGAACTTTATATTTAAAATAAAAATATTTAATATAAAAAATACAGGATTCGTGTACAACGATAAACTATAAAAAAATAATTTTATACTTGTTAAATAAATAAATCTTACATATTTTTCCACTGTGTGCAAAATAAAAAATTTACAAAATATTTACATTAATTAATTTAAAACTATTGTTTTGTTTGAAATGCTACTAAATTTCCTTTAATAGCTCGCTATTAAATTAAAATTAACAGAGATGTATGAATTCCTAAAAATGATTATTGCTTTCTATTTATTAACTTCCTCTAAAAGTTTTTTAAGCAATGTGTAGGATTCAAATTTTCCTTCTCTTATGTAATGTAAAGTAATTATTGCAACTTAACACTTATGTTATTATCATTTCAGGATTACATTACAAGTTACATAATATAGTTATGCTTCATTATATTACATATATTATGCTCTACATATAATTATAAAAAAATATTTTTTTCAGTGTCCAACAAGTATATGTATAGCTTTATGAATACATATATCCTTTAAAAACGGAAGGTTTTCATAAGGCAACTTTAATTCTTAAATTTTGATTCTACTTAACATTCACTCGTGAAGATTACTTTCTGCACGAGTGAATTATAAATATAATTCCTGATCATAAGGAATTACATTTATAATTTATTATATTATTATATTTATAATTTAATTTATTATATTATATTATTATATTATATTTATTAATAAGACTAGAATTCATTCAGTGTGTGAATAGACACTGATGTAAAAACTTCGTTAAATACATAAACACTGTTAACACTTGTTTTTTTTTTCAGTTTTCCCGCTTTTTTTTCCTTAGTACCTTTGCTTGTTTAAGCCAATAGAGTTTGGGTTATGTATTCTTAAGGCAAGGCTTCATTTATGTTTGTGAACTTTGTTGAATTTTCCATTGCTTATAGAAAAATGTGGGCATTCGTTATGCCTGGTTTTCTGCCTTTTTATTTTTTGGCAAGAGTTCATATACATAGTTTATCATTTGCAGTAGAGACTCTCTTAGTAAAATGCTCAACTAGTTTTGGTCTTTTGGCCTTTTGAGTTTTATTGTTTTTTTTCTTTTTCTTGGGTTTTTGGTGCAAATCTTTAAAATTTTATCTTCATTTTAGCACATTTAGCCATGAAAAGGTTTCCGTTTTTTAAGAATATTTTTATTAGTTTTCTTCTCTTCACGTTTGTGGAATAATTTAATAAAAAAAAAACTGATATCATTAATTAAATAAAGTTTTAAAGCAATAATTGGTTGTAAGGTAATGAAATATGTGTGTTGGAATAATATTTATTAAAACACATCTACATGACAAGTACAAGTACAAGTACATGTCCTGTGGGATGGTTAAAACATTGATTCTGTTAAATTTATATGCAAAGCTAAAGGACAAAAATTCATTTATATCGTTTTTTTCTATTTTGATCTGACAAACCATCTGACAGCAGCTGTGTTTATAATTATGCATACAAAGTGTTGCCAAAAATCTATGGGTTTGTGAAAACAATTAAAGACGGGCGGTAGCATTAGCCAGCTGAATGTGATATTTTCAAAAGCAATATATTATCTATTTGTTAACAATTATATAAATTGTGTATCATCATTTAATTTCTTTACATTTAGAGTTACCAAAAACCTTAAAAACGATTTTTGCAGATCAGTTATTGTAAGCCAATAGGGGTTATGTCAGACGTAGTTGAGCATGTACGTTTTTGACCAATTATTGGAAGTCTTTTGTATAATAATAATTTTGACAGACATACAGAATTACATATGTACATATGACTTAGACAGTTAAAAAGTCATATATAAAAAAAACTGTTGTGTAAATGGGGCTTAAGCGAAAAGTGTTTTTGTTGTTCATTTCAGGTATTTTTTTTTTTGAATTGTTTGAAAAAACGCATAATGATTTCATTGTTGACTTGACAATCATGTTGTGATGCTGCACAGTGGCTTAAAAATGCTTTATTTTGGAAATAATTAGGTAGCTTAAACTACTAAAATTTTCAATACTTTTTTATTTTTGTCTATTTTTTTTTTATTTCATAGAGTTTCATAGTTTTTAATAATTTATACTACTTTTTGTGTTTTTAATGGAAAGTTTAATATAATAAGTACTACGGACCCTTTAGCATAATTTTTAATAAATTTTAGCTTCATTATGGTTTTTAGAAATATCGCTCAATTAATTTTTGTTTATTAGCTTGGGAAATTAGTTCGTTAGAATTGTTGAGACTTCTTTTACTTTAAGAGCCCTTTTATATTTCACAGAAAAAATAATACCAACAACTTTTTTTCATTAAAGTTAAAGTTTCTAAAATAAAGTTAATGTTTCTAAAATAAATATGAAGAACATTTCTATTATTTAATTTGCAGAAAAACTATAACTAAATACTTGAAGTGTTTTTATATAATTAATGTAATTTCTTTTAAAATTTTTTGAATAATAATTTTTAGAATAATAACCATTTTCACCAAACACTAAACTTCGGTTTTGTGCAAAAGATTTTATAAACTTCTCAAGTTTTCTTCAAACTACTAGAGTAGTTTTTTCCATTCTGCTAGTGTCTAAAATTAAATTTTACCAAATTGTTCAATTGGTCATGCACATGTATCTGGCCAGACATTTTACGAATTTAACTGTGATTTAAAAATATATTTCTAATTTAGCTAGGGGTTTGAGTCTTCATGTACCCTCTACAAATATTGTTAGCTATCATTTTATGAAAAAACACATTAAAATAAAACAAAAAAAAATTTATGCGGATTTTTTCATCTACACATCATATATGTAGTACATGAGTCTGGCCACATACACTTTCTTAGAGAGATTAAAACGAACTTAAGCTTGAATTCAAATTTAATTTTTGTATTAACTTTTATATAAACAAAAAGTTATGAAGCCAGTTTTTACTATTTATATTCATACTTTTTCTGTGCGTTTCCTTTCATATTTTTTTACATTAAAAATTTTAATAATTACATATGCAAAAAGAACATTGCGGTTTAACTTTGGAGTTTGTGATATTTTTTTTGTGGTAATTTTTTACACATGTTTACTGCTGTTTTACCATTAATAATATACAATTTAAATCGCTGCGAAATGTCACACTAATGTAAGGGAAATGTAAATAAAAAAATTCTTGCAGATGAAATTGTAAAAATATTCTTATTTTATGTATAAGCTTTTTTGTTGGAGTATTGTATTCGTACATGTTTTGGTCAGTTGACTGATTATGTGGTGCTTAAATTAAACATAATGAAGCTAACAATGTAATATTTTTTTAATATAAAAGGTTCTACTTTACTGCTTAAATAAAAGAGAGCATTATATGGAAAGTAACACAAGCTGCCTTTTATCAACATTTTACTTTTTTGTTTCTTATTGAATGTAACTGAATTGTGTATCTACTTGAATATGAATTTAAACCAAAATCAAATTTTCTTTTTTGACTGACCTTAAATTTGGTTTTCAATTATTTTTTACTTATGTTTTCCCCATTTGCTTTTTGTATAAATTTGATATTTCGAATGCAAATATGTGTTTTTAGTTATTGATTATGCATAAATAATGCAATCATGCGCTGCATTTATTTGTTTAGGTGATAAAAAAGCTACTCGAAAACCGGATCAAATGTTAATATCCATAACTACTCTACCACGTTAATAAAAAATTTCATATTCTAAAATTTTATTACTTAAAAAAAAAACATTTTAAAGTAAAACGAATAGTTAAAGAATTATTACTTTTAACCGGAAGTACCTATTCCCCATCCTAACCACCAAACTTTAACATGAATATACACGAAATTCTCATGCATGTTCCAGCAAAGTAGTGCAATAAAAGTAAAATACAATTTGAAAAGTAAACTTTTTATTTTTAATGTTCTGCAAAAGAAGTTGCTTGATCAGCGGATACATATGCTAAATATTACATATGCGGATACATAATGTTTAGCTTTGAATTTTCTAAAATTACTAATTGTATTTTTCCTATAAACGCTCGTATAAAGCAGCCAATAGGGACCCTCAAGTTGGTATATATCAAGAAAAATTTAATGATGTTTTGCTTCTATACTGCGTTGCTAGTAAAAGTAAAATTTTCACCAAGCACTAAGCTGTACTGTAATTTTACATTCAATGTGTGCATTATCAAAATCAGTTGCGATTTCAACGTTTTTAATTGCGGTGAAAATCAAACAGCTTCCTGCATTTTTGTAAGCACAAATTTGTGAAATGATCTTTTACTGAAACATTTTTTAATTATTTAATATTATGCTAATTACCCATAACATTTTATAATAAAAATGATATTTATTTGTTGGGGAAAAAGACCTAGTTTCTATACGTATTTCACTGGTAGCTCTAGCCAGATCCAAATTTTAGAGCAGCCAAAAAAAGTAATAAAATTCTACAAAACACAATTCTACAAACACACAATTATTGTAGTTTTTGACCTTTTTTATTGAATAGTAAAGGATAATATTAGAGAATATAAAAGCCTCAACAAAACACCAATACACAAATTATGTTTTTATTTTTTGAAATACTTCATCTTACATTTTTCCCACCAGAAGTATCCATTGTTGGCGGACCATTACTGTTCAATTCGACGGTAAGCTTCTTCCATAACTCCTGCAAATTTATATGGTGTAGCTTGTCTTTTTATTTTGCTTATTTTTAAGTTGCCTAGAAGCATTACAACCATGTTTTTAAAAACTCTTTTTGACTCTGCTGAACATTTGAATGCATATTTTTTTAATCTTTTTTTAATTTTCTTACATATAAATTTGTATTTATATTTTTATGCAAGTATATACAAATATTTCTTAATCAAATAGTTGCTCAAGTATGACTACGGTGCAAAAATGTTTTCCCAAATATCTATTTGCGCTATTTTTCGTCTATTTGAACAAACAAAAATGTGCAAATAAATGTGCTTAGTGTGACAACAAAACAAATATTTTATTGTATAGAGACAATTTTGATAAAAAATCGTCAAATAATTTTGAGGCTAACATTTGCCTAATGTGACCGCACCTAAACTTACTTACTTCACTCCTAAAGCTTCGGTGTTTTTAAGATTGAAAATAAACCTTAGATCTTTTGTTGGCGATTATTTTGAAGTGCATAACGTTTATAATAATAATGAGATAATAAAAAAAATTGTTTAATTTTCATAACTTTTGTTATTTAAAAGCCAATGTTTTATCTTAATATTGCTTTGAAATTTTCCATTATTTACTTTTCTCTCAGTAGTTTAAAAATTGTGATTTTAAGCATATTTAAAGTTGGTCTTGCAATTTTTTAGGTTAATTATGAAAATTAATTGCAGCCATTGGCCAGATAAAGTTACATTTATATTTTTCGGTTAAAGCTTTTCTTTTGAGCTTGACCCAGATTCTAAATCGATCAAAATAAGTTATATCATGTTCGATTGCTTAAATATTTAAAATTACTTTTTAATGCGCTAATAATATTTAATAAACAAAACAAAAAACTATCGTCATTGTTGTTCTTGGAATATTAAAATATTTAGTTTTGTTCTGAATTAGCATACACTAGTCGTTCAACAAATCCTACAACCTCTCCCGAAATTTCTTCATAACTTTTACTAGTAACAGAAAAATTTCCACTCTACCAACAAAAGAATGAAATTACTGAAAAACTAGGTTGGTGCAAAAAATATATAAAATTAATTTTATTTAAAAATGTTACATTTATTTTCCTATATTTTTTAGGAATTAATAATAACTGATTTTATTCTCTTTTATTGCATCGACTATTGCCTGGCAGGCAAAACTTTAACCAACATCATTGATATTTTTTGTTATTATTTTTCACAATAATCGGTTAAATTGTTATGGAAACAAATTTCTGAATGTATGCAACGATAATAATATGCGTTTATTTTTATCATGAAAATAAAGGAGAAATGTTGTATTATTTTTTCAGTTATTTATAAATTGATTTGTATTTTAATTGATAAATAAAATTGAAAGCGATTGGAGCCTTTTATTTAACAAACTAGAGGTAATTTAAAATTTTTATATAAAATATCGATTTTTATGAAATATGTGAGAGATACTAGAGCCAATTTACCATTTTTTAATAAAAAATCGGGTATTAATAAATATATAAGTACTAGCTATCCCCGGTGCGCTTCGCTACATCCATACTCAAAAAATACAATAAACACTTGGAAGAAAAGTATGACCAACCTTTAACGCGAAAACGCACGTTATTTTTAAGTCAAAAACGTTCCCATCCAACTTGTTTTTTGCTAGACTATACGTATTAACACGATTTTTTACTTTTAATGGGATGTGCCACTCCCAATATTCTTATCCAGTCTGTATTTTGCTAGACTATGCACATTAGTATGGGGGTTACTTGTGGCAAGTTGCAAGACTATACCTAATGTAGTTCTCTAGGTACGCGATAATAATTTTTCACTTTGTATAGGAGGTAAAACGCCCTCCATTAAAATTCAGTCCGTGTTTCTCTACACAATGTATCTTAATATAGGGGTTACTGATGCAAAATTCTAAGGCGCTACCTATTGCAGTTCTCAAGATACAGGATAATAATTTTTGTATGGGGGGTACCACGCTCACTGTCCTAATTCAGCCTATGTTTTTCTAGAGTATACGCATGGATATGGGGTTTACTTGTACCCACTTTAAAGACCATATCTATTACAGTTCTCTATATACACAATAATAATTTTTCACTTTGTATGGGAGGTACCACGGCCACTGTCCCCATTCATTCTGTATTTTGGCAGACTATGCGCCTTAGCACAACGGCTACTCTTGCAAAGTTTCAAGGCGCTATCTATTGCAGTTCGCCAGGAACACGATAATAATGTTTTAGTTTGTATGGGCGGTACCACGCCAACTATTCCGCTTTTAACTCATGAACCAATACACATACAGAGACCGTTTGTACATAAAAACCTTGGTGTTGACGTCACTTTTCGTATAAACTTCGCAGAAACAAAATCGGTTCACGCATTCCAGAGAACATAAATTTCTAACACAATGCAACTTTTTTTTATATATATAGATTTTTTAAGGATTTTATAAAATTCACGAAAAATTTAAAAAATAGACGATTTGAAATTTAAAAATTCCAAAATTAATGAATTTTTGTGTGTTTTAGCCTAAAAATGGCCGTCAATCTTATTTTTTTAATAGAGAAAAATTTTCTTAAAGAATATATAAAAAAATTATTGTCTTTGTCTAAGCTAACAAGTTGAAGTTCTGTAATATTATTCTATAACATGCATACTTCTCATTGCGTTTTGCAGAATTTTATTACTTATAGAGTATTTTTGGCTTCTCTAAAATTAGGAAAAATTTTCCTGATGATCTGGCCTCTAGCTCTTTTCTCTCAACAAATAAATTGCATTTTTATTATAAAACGTTATCGGTATTTAGCATAATATTAAATAAATAATTAATAAAAACGTACGTTTAAACCAAATTTCGTGTACAACTGATGAACCTTGTAAAAGATAGAGCTTCATGAATTTGACATATTTTACATCGAAGTTTTTACTTCAGCTTATAGTTCTAGGCCTATATATTCTAAAATCCCAAAACTGGGATAGGAAAAGCTATACTGCCGTAATAAAGTTATATATAGTTCCAACTATTGCTGAAAGTATTTCATGACCCCTAGTCCATATGTGGATTTTATGATTAAAAGACTAAAAAATTCCAATTTTTGGATATTTGGTTTTTATTTTGGGAATTGTGAGATTTGTAAATTTATTACTATTTGATATTTTTTTTTTTGACTAATTATATATCCACAGAAAATTTTCTTAATTTCATTATTAATAACACGCAAAAAAATTTTTATTAGCTAAACGGTTCAAATGAAGTTTTCCGTAGATATGTAATTAGTCGAAAAGCAAGGTACCCAACTTTGAGACCACAATCCCACCGTCCAAGCTTAAGCTCATACGCTCCTCTGCTATAATCATGCCAAATTTTGGATCAATCGGCCTAACCCTTTACAAATGGCTAAGTTATTTTTAAAACATTTGGATATCGTCCCACTGTTCAGTGTTACCCTTCCATGTAAAATTAATTCCGTCCATGGTTTCACTTGGATTATGTAGAAATATTGGTGCTCATATATGTTGAATTGTAACGCTGTCTATATTAAATTCCACACTAAGCAAATTTATGCCAACAAAAACCTCTTTCCTTTTTTTCTTTTTCAAAATTGCTTTCAAGAAAACACCGAGTTTTCTTATTACTTGCAAATGCAAAAGACAATTTTTCTGCAGAATGTATGTATTTTATTTTGTCATTTTACCAGGCTTTTGGTTTCAGTGTGAAATTCATAAGTTTGTCCTTTAAAATAGAGTTCTTCAATTTTTCGTTTTGTTAAATACAAAGCCACTAGTTATATCCAAAAAATTTTCTCAGCAATAGAAAAATAGTAGTAATACCATACAAATGACAACTTGAGGCCAAAGTGTAACAAAGTATTTGCTGATTTACTATAAAGCAAATAAATGCCTGAAACCATCATCACAATGTTCAAGATGTCAATGATTGTAATAGGAATGCCGATAAGGATGATGTTAAAAATGTAGATGATATTATTGATAAAATATCGATACATAAAAAGTTTTAAGTGAGCAGAAAACACAGTGCGAAAATGCAATCATGATATTAAGATAAAACTACATAATGCAAAATTTAAAATAGGTATGAAAAATTAAATAAATAGTTTATTAAATTAGGTGCAGGCTTGAAATTGCTTTTCAAAAGTGAAAAATTAATTATTAGAAATATAATAAATAAGTAAATGCATAATATCAAATTTTAAGTTATTTTTTTTATTCCTAGTTTGTTAAAGAAAAAAACTTATAGAAAAAGCTGATATGATATGTTTTTAAATAATAAATTTATTTTATTTTACAGGCGTAGTAATTTTTTATATTATTATTATTATCTGTTTTTCTTTTTTCCCAATCGCGACAAAAAATGTATAGATCTTCCTGTATTTTTTATCTATTTAATAACCCTAATTTATTTATTTTTTAATAGAGAACATGAAACGTATGAGTAACATACAACTTATATAATAAATATTAGTCATACTTAAAGATTTACGGTCTTATGCAAAAAAAATCTTACTTAAGCTTTAATGTTCACTTTAGTTTCCAGCCACATTAAGGCTAATAAACCTATGGCAAAAAATCGTATGCAATAACAGAAATTTAGTTAACGTATGCTTTTATAAATTTTTAATGTTGAGACTGGCAACACCATGATTTACTCTTTTCTCTTTATATACATCTCTATAAAAATGTTTGTATATTTATGTTTTGTTAAATTTTGTATACAAGACCAGAAATACATACTTACATACATATGAACATATGTATGTATGTTTGAAACTGAAGATCGAAATAAAATGAGATATATATATATATATATATATATATATATATATATATATATATATATATATATATATATATATATATATATATATATATATATATATATATATATATATATATATATATATATATATATATATATGTACATAAATAAAATGAAAATAAAAAATATTTTTTTTGTTCATTAATTGTTTTTAAATATATTTCTAAATAAATAATTTTAAAATAAGGGTTTCTGCCTCACTTTCGACCACTCCATTTGAATCGGCTCGTCTGCTTCGAAATCAGCTAGAGTTACTTTTAGGTAAATTGTTAGAAAAATAGAAGTATGTAGGTATATTTTCTTTTACGCGATGGATACGACAAAATAAAGCTTGCCGGGAACTGTGGCGCTTTCTCCTACTGTAATGTTACGGAAAGCTTACTGACATGCCATCGAAAACTTTGTTTCCAGATTGACAAAACACCGCATTTCACCTCTTGCTCATTTTGGTGGCACTGTAGAAGTGTAACTAAATTATTCATTAATTTTATATCAGAAATCCCTAAGTAAACATCCTCTAAATTCCCTATTTTCAAAGAGGTGTTTTAATGAACTTTTACTAGCGGTGAGTGCTACCTCTTCATCTTGTCACGCTGTTTAACATTTTTAATTTCATCGTAAATGGCCTATAGAAACAATTATATAAATTCCGAAGAAGGAAGTTTTAAAACCTTGAATTACTTGAGGCATCAACTCTCGTTTTATATGTAAATCCTTTCCTGAAAATAGCCCATTATATTATAATTAAAACAATGACCTATAAACTACAAATTTCCCATAAAATAATAATAAATTTGACCAATTCTGGTCACTAAATTAAACAAGTCCATTATTGATTTACCAAATTATCTCAATTTGTTCTTTTTATTAAAAATGTTTCACTATATTTTACTTCGCAAAATCTGAACAATAAGAATCAAATAAGAAAAAATCACTTTAAAGTAGGAGGTTAGCTGCTTTAAAATATTAAAATTTTTTAAATATGTAAAACATGTTAACTCACAACAATAAGGTAAAATAAAGATATTAAATTGGCGTTTTATTTAGCATAATAATGATATTTTTTTTGCATTTGTATATTTTACTTATTCGAGGTTAATTACTGTTATAAACATAATACATTTAAGTAATTTCCATTGATTCTTTAAGCTTATGGTTTTTTTTGAGTTGTTCTAGCCTTTTCTTTTGCTGCAGAACAAAACATCTATATATGTAAAAAGAAGTGTACACTTTGATGTCACCACTAACTGGGGAAACTGGTCGACCGCCAAGCCAAGTTATGCCAAGGTAAGAGTATGTTGGATGCTCCGTAGATGATTTGTGAAGTTTGCACAAAATCGGCCAAGCATTTCCAAATATCAACAAAATGCCCTCAATTTTCCATATTATGATTTTTTGTTGTCACTTGAAAAGTTACCAAACCGTCTATCCACAAATGCTTTGTCCCGAAACTATAATTGTTTCTCCTCTGTTGAGAGCGAACCTACAGGGTGGACAAAACAGAAAAAGTTTAATCATTTCACAAGCACTTAGAAGGGTTCTTAGGGATCTCGAATTCATTTTTATATTAAACTAGATTTTAATGATTTAAAGATTTTATGTGATTACTGTATACATTTTTTTAAACAATTAAGGTTATCAAATATAAATTATTTGTTTCTACATCCTGAAGCATTTGGCGTTCAGTATATTTATTACTATTTTTTTTCCAATTGGGTAATTCCATGTCAAATCAACCAAAAAAAAAATTGTTTTCAAATTTACCACTTCCGATTTCATTAAAACTTTTGTTATGTGTATTCCTTGTATTTCTGAAGCCAAATATAATATAAAAAAGGCCGAACAAAAACACTCCTTATTGATAAAAAAAAATCTATCTCTTACAGTTTTTTAGCTATACAGTTATCAAAATAGGAATATATCGCTTTTTTGCATATGAGTTCGAGGATCTTATGCCAGTTCTATAAGCCCTAGGAAGTTGAGTAATAGCTCATTTTAAATGCTATTTCATACGCTTTAATTTGATATAAATCATGAAAAAACTAATTAAAAAAAAAATATATTTCTTATATTTAAAAAAGAGTTTTATAAAAATCTTTGAGATAGTGCCTTCTAATTTTTTAAAAATTCATATATGTGGGACCCTGGTGGGATCAGAAGTTATATTAAAAAAAACTTCAATCTGACTCATTAGAAAATGAAAAAAAGGAATTTTTCAATAAACTGGGTAATTAAGGTAAGAAATATATTTTTTAAAACTGAAAAATATTTAGTTTATTTAACATAACTTCTCATCCCACCATGGTCCCACTAAATGACAATTTTTATGATGTACTCATCAAGTTATATTTAAAAATATATGTAAATTTAAAAAAAAAAAAAAAAATTAAAAGACACTATCTCAAAGGTTTTTATAAAACTTTTTTTTAAATATAAGAAAAAATTATTTATAAAATTTGTTTTTTTCACGATTGAAAAGTGTATGAAATCCCCTTTAAAATGAGCTATTACTTAACTTTCTAGGTCTTATAGGACTGGAATTAGAATAAATTTAATCCTCGAGCGCATATGCAAAAAAAGCGATATTTTCCCACTTTTATAACTGTATAGCTAAAAAACTATAAGAGATAGATTTTTTTAAACTTATATTTGGATTCAGAGGTTTAAGAAATATAAATAATAAAAGTTTCAATAAAATCTGAATTAGTCATTTTGAGTGCCTTGTTGATTTGACATGTAATTACCCAATTAGTTTTCTTCGTTCCGTTTTTTTTATTAAAGAAGATATTTTTTGTACTTTATATTTGCATAAAAATATTTCCATTTTCCATTTTTCATTTTATTAATTATTTCATATACATTGTTCTTAAAAAAATATTAGTATTCTAGAGTTTTACTTCGTTGTGCAAGTCTTTACACTTTCTCTGCAAATCAAAAAAAAAAAAAAAAAAAAAAACGTTTCTCTATAAATTATACTATTTTATTTTAAACAACTTTACCTGTGCCTGAATTATTTAACTGAATATTTAAAATAATAAATAAGTAACCAAACATCCCATCACTGTTAAAATATTCTTTTAATGTTAGGCTACTTTTGACACTTTTTTAAATTAAATGAATTTAAATAACAAGCCAATATGTGGATAATTAAATAGATTAAAAACTCATTTTCCATATCTCTTTAAATACCATTCATTCGGTATTTTCTTTGTAGCGAGCTCCAGCATTTAAACAAAAACTCTCTCTAGTGATTGACATTTAAAGATTTTCTTCGAAATAACAACGTTATAAAAACGTGAAAAACGTGTATATGAAAATAGAGTGATATTCTGCCGTAACCCTAGATTAAAATGAATGTGAATAAAAAAAAAATAATACTTCCCTCTCTACCTTTTGTTTACAGGTTTTCAAATTTAATTGATTGAATTAAATAAAATAAAATCCTCTTGAGGGTGATATCCAGGAAATACGATTAAACTCCATTAAAGAGAGAAACTGCTACGTAATTAAATTTTATTCCACTTTATTTTGATTGTGTATACAAATAAAACTTTGACTGTTTGGTAACTATAACCGTAGCAAGTGATTAAAAACAGAAATCGCTGCACTAAAAGATTTTAATAACCATGATTTGTAAAGGACCTCTGAGTAAAAATAAGCACTAGAATTTATTAACAGTTTCATTGTAGTTTTTAATTATATTTAAATTATATTTAAATATAAAATTATTAGTTATTTAAAATTTTTTTCTATATATTGTGAATAAAAAAATATTACAGACTATTCGTTTTTTTTTAAATTTTCAACCTCAAGTGATCTTCGAGTGTCGAAAGAAACTGTATAATATATAATAAATTAATTATTTAGCCTTAAGTTCGTAATTATAAAGAGATAAAGAAAAATTAGATACCAGCAAAGCAGAATGCATTTTCTAGACAGCTGCGTCCGTCATCAGTACTTTTCGTATCGATCTACCCGGTAGTTTCAATTGTTATTAATTTTCTATTTAAACAAACTTATCAAAGAAATGGAATCTGAGAAATTTTTAATTTTACATTTATTTCATAGAAGGTAGAGCTTTTTTTAATTGTTTTACACTTGTAAACTCTATTTTCTTTTTATATTATACTACCAAGTAAACATTTTTCTTTAATTTTATTCTCTTCATATATTTTCTTTTATTTTAAAATGGTATATATCTGTCTTGCTATTAGCTAACCTTTGGTTAGCAATTAGATCAACAATTAGATATTTTTTATTTTACAAATGTATATTTTTGATTATAAACACAATAGTATTGAAAAGTTAACAATGTCAAAGCCGTATCAGTTGTCGACGTATACTTAAACAATAATAGTTCCCAAGGAGATAACGTGAAATATATTCATCTGTTTCCTTTCTATTAAAATAAATGTTATTTTTAAAGCATAGTGAAAGTTTGAAGCTTAACAATTCGATTTAACAAGGTTTTTTAATTTTTCAATAAATATTACCTTCTTAACATTTTAATTTTTTTTATTTGTTGAAACAGATGAGTGTCTCTATTAGACCAAATCCTACATTACATGGTAAATATGAATGTCAACTGACCTAAAATTTATGGTCTATTTCTTCAATAGTTAAGTCCATGTGAGACACAGCATACTGACAGCACAATGACATCTTTATGTTTCTATTCCACTACTATAGTGGTCACAAAATTTTTGAAGTAAAGCAACCAAGATACAAGGTGTATTTAACTTATTCCACATTTGCTCTATATTTGATATATTTAGTTCTATGCAAAAGCTCCCTCTGCTTTTGAGTACATCTGCTTTTGAGTGCAAAAATGTGGTTTACTCTACCTGTTTACTAATAGGTAAAAATGTAAGCAATATATATAACACCAGAACACACCAGAGCCTCAAACAGCGCTTAATTATACCTATACATTGTACTTCTTGTAAACATTACACATCTTGAAAACATCTGGAAAACGTTACAATCATCAATCTCTTGAGACACACTACCTCTCTAACATAACATGAATCCATTGAACAAAAATTAATAAACATTACACTCACTCTCCGTAGAGAATAGTGATTTTCTATAAACAAAAAATATCGTAACCCATGCACGTTAAATAATTGATTGATTGGTGATTATTAGAGTAATACCATGCCAGATACAATATTAACCGAACTGAAATTGAAAATAGTTCTAACATGTGAATTGCTCGTCGAAACTCCACCCAATAGAACATCTGTTTCATATATTCAACCTATTATGGTTGTATTAAATTTAGTTAAGAACATGGTCTTGAGTTCAAATATATAGAAAAAGATTAAAAAATTCAAGCAAACCAATAAATTGGACATTAAAAATTTGAATATCTATATAAATGTCAACGTGCTAATTTGCCAAAATACTGCAAAACAAATAAATTTATTTGATTATGATTCTAAATAAAATTGTTATTTTCTATTTGACAGCTTTTAGATGCTAGACTGCTGCCGGCTTTGTAATTTATGCAGTAATTTCCTAGGGATGGGTACCTCTTTTTAAAGTATATACAGATATATAAATGTTAGTTTTAAAATTTGGTGTCGATTGCTTTCAAAGCAAAATTGAACAAAACAATTTCAGCTGGTTATTTTGCAATTTCCAGCAGATACTGGAACTCCTTCAAAGTAACCGGATCTTAATTTGATAGAGTATGCTGCAGTTATTTTAAATAATAATTAAACAGTAATCTAATTATCAAATAAGTGCTTACGATTTCTCTCTAGAAGGAAGAAAAAAAGATATCAGCCAAATAATGCCGGAAACGGATTGAGGCGATGCAAATAAGTTCAAACGCTCTAGCTCAGTTAAAAGGCCTTGTTACTAAATTACCTATTACTTATACATAAAAGTGTTATGAAACTAAATAATAAAATTCATGAACGTAAATCAAGAAGAAGTTAGAAGAAGTTAGTTCTAAAAAGGGTTGAAGAATTTTAAAATTGGAAATGTTTGCTTTTAAGAAAAAAATATTGATTAAATAAAAAATTTATTGAATAAATTTTATGTGAAATTGCACCAAAAAAAAAAATAAGTGTACCAGTGTACCACTGATGTGTCTATTGTACCAAATTTGATAGAATTGTACCACAAATCCCAACAATTTTATTGAATATTATTTTATTGATATTTCAAAAAGCAAATATCAACAAAGCATGTCGCGAGTACCGCACACAAAAACAATGCTTTCATCCCCACCCGTAATATGCTATAAACTTAAATGTTTCCCTTCTAAATGATTCCGTGTCTAAACTCAAATATATTTAAAATTTTTGGAATTTCAAACAAAATTTCTAGCCTCTTATATCTTATATACTAGTAGCCAGACTAAATATATTACTCTAAAACGATATACCCGTATTTATTTTCACACGTATCCGAAACATATCAGTGCAAATCTACAGTACAAAATTTATGCAAAATCCATATTCGTCCACCATCAGTTTTTGGAAAAAGCCTTTCCGCCTAATAAAATAAATAAAAGGGTTTATTTATCAAAACAAACATGTTTTGATAAACAAGTAAACAAATTTATAAATTAATTTTTGTTTAAGAAAATATCTGAATTAACTATTTTTAAAAATAAAATTCATATTCGTACATATAAAAAAATATTTTAAATAATATTAAAACTAATTTTAATATTTTGTGAATAACCTCTGCTTTTAATAGGCTTGGAAACACGCAATTTAAAAAAAGGTATTTAAATTAGTTTATTTCTAAAACCTTTTATAATAAGGGTGTACGAATATGGATTCTGCTTACTGTAAAAAAATTAATTATAATAAAATCGATTTCTTTAATAGAGATTTAACAAAAAATTTTAAAGAAAAAAAAAAATAATGTATTTTCATAAGGTATAACTTATTGACTTTTTGTTGCTGAAAACTTTAATAGTAAACAAAAACGAGAATTGTGTTAATAATACTTTTACAAAAAATCTTTTCCTGACTAAAAACCAGTCATTAATATACAACACAACAAATATTTATTTTTGATTTGTTTTGTGGCTTCCATTACAATATTTGGATATTAAAAATTTTGCCCAATTAATATTAATGCTATTGAAATTTTAAAAGCAACATTATTGTTAATGGGAATATTTTTACAACTTTTGAAAGCCAACATCATTTGGTAATAAAAACAAAGTCGTATTGCAAATAAAATTTTATTGAATTAAGTTATTCAAAAAAAGCACGGAAAATAAAATCATATTATTGGAATTATGCATTTTAAGGGAACAAATAAAAACTATATATTTTTTTTAATTCTCAATTAAGCTGTATCTACTATTGTTATCGATGTAAAAAAAAAACTAATGAAATGAGTATAAAATTAACAACTTCCTTTGTCTTTCTCCTAGCTCTTGCGTTACATTGCAGCGGCGTTAGTGAGGAGCCTGGTAAACAATGTTATCAACATCTTAGGTCGTTATCGTGGATTATGTATTGAATATATGATACGATGTTCGATTTAATCTTTATAAGAGAAACGAACCCAGAATATTGCAGCAGACAAAAAAGTCAAAATTATATTAATATTATTTTTTATTATTACATGTATACAAAAAATTCGTATTTTATGATAGAGCTACATGAATCCATACATATATGATGAATACAACCATGAAGGAAACTTGGGGCAATTGCCCCCATTTCACCACTTTTGTCAACTATTATGGTGACTCTTTGGCGACATTGTCTACATTTTTCTATTTGCTTCTTCTTGCTAAAAATATACATACATGTGTATGTACATACGTCAGGTGCAAACAAAAAATACGTTTATTTTAAATATTCAAAAAATCAATATAAATTGTGTGTTAAATCATCAAAACGGCACAACACCTTACTGCACATTCTGGCGGAGTATAAAGTTTTGCTAGACAGAATTGTTTAGTAAAGTGAGTAAAAATTAAAAGAACTGGACACTACTTTAGCAATTCATTCGGACACATACGTAAGTATTTCTATTTGTTTTGAAACGAATTTATTGAAAAGTTCTTTTCGATTTATATTTAATAGATTAGGCAAATCAAGTCACTCCTTGCTGGCAATGCTGAACGTAACATTCACCAAGAATTTGGTCAGACGATTATTATGAGCTGCAATATATATGGACCATTTGGAAAAAAAGAGATTGCGTGATTATCCAAATCTCTTTAAAGTTTTAATAGGTAAACAGTTTGTTGTTTGTTTTAAGTTTTGTAATATTTTGACAATTATTTTTTTTTCATAATATTTAGATGTTATTTTAACTTTTAGTGAACTTTTGAATAAAACGCTTCGAGCAGCATTTCAGTGGCAAAAAAGGTAATTTTTTAAACAAATAGGTCGAGACAAATCAAAATCAAACGGAAAAGAAATGGTTGAAGACACTTCAAACAAAGATTAAATTTTAACATTTTTTTAACTGATATTATGTATAATCATACTCTTAACAATCTTATTGAATTGTTCGTAATAATTAATTTTAACTTCTTTAACTTAAATTTTTTATAATCATAGCCTTAACAAAATTGTTATGAATTAGTACTTTTTAGTCATTTATTTATTTTTAATAAAACAACAAAAGTTAAGAAAATATGCATTTTCATTGTCCAATCTATTTCAGAAATGTACCAAAAGTGTAGACTAGAATTACTAATATGTACTAGTGAATCACTAGTTCCAATGTCTATATATGGTCCCAAAAGAACTACCTAGTCAATAGTACCAATGTCAGTAGTGGATTTTTAATGACATGCACATGTTAAATGTCTATAGTAAATAGCATTGTCTGGGGTATTATGACACTAGTATTGGTGACTGTGTCATTAGTAAGTCAGTACAGATTCACTGTTTACATTTCCTGCAGGGAATTTATAGTTATCCGTATCCGTATAGTTATCCGTATTTATATTTTCTATTTCTATACATAAAATCAAAGTAAAAATAAAAAAGCGTTGAGTATATCAGCCTAAACGCGTTTAAAGTCAAATTTTTGGTGTATTTGATAACAAAATTTAGCTAGTTATTATAAAGTTTTGAATAAATCCAAAAATTATAATTTCTGGCAATTGAAATACCTAAATTATTATAAATCTAAAAATTGATTGTAGTGTGGTAAGCTAATTTATATGGCAATAGGATTATTTTGTTTCCTTGTAATATTTAAATTGTTCATTTTAATCTACACGGAAAGAAAAAAACATGGTTGAGGTAACCATATTCTAAGAACAACATATAATGGTTAAATGATATGGTGGTAGTTAAACAATATTATTATTAACATTAACATTATATGGTTAAATTAAATAATTATAATATGGTTACAAATTATGAAATGTCATATTTTACAATTAGCAAACAATAATTAGTTGGTGATAACGTTGAATTAACATTTTTCTTCCTCAAAACCGTGTTTCAAGGACTTAGGGGCGGGATCACTTTGGCCATAGATTTCCACTGAAGTTCATTGATTTACCAGTAAAAATTGTAAATAATTAAAACGGCTTAAACGGCAAGATTTTCAATTTTATCGGGGGATCTCTTTTCTAATTCCGTAGTCTTTCAATGAACAAAGTGAACTCTTTCTGGATTCCGATAGAAAAGCATTCTAGTAAACGGTGATTGAGAAAAACATCAACGCTAGTTCAACCGTTGAGTCTGTACCCTCGTCAGCTTCTTCAGCTGAGGGATTGAAATCTTCAATTTTAATGTCACCTCGGACATTACATCATCGACCATATTTTAAGAATTTTGTATTGTAAGTACTTGCGAACATTTCATCATCAGTAATGATATCCTTGTTGATTTTCATGACATCATTACTTTTTGTGGTATAAAAATTAAAGATAAATTTCAGTCTCACACAGAGAGGATCCAGAGAAGATGTTTGCCACGCGCTCAATTTAACAGCGAAAAATATATAATTAAACAATTTTTTATACATTTTTTTTATTATTTTTTGGTTTTAAGTACAAACCAATAAACTCCGATGACATAAACAAACAAATAGTATTTGTTTTTAACATTTTTTTGGTTACGTACGAAAAAACTTTGGTTTTGGAGCAAAAATTAAATAGTTAAAACCAACAGTAGTAATTATTTAATGATATCATTTTAACCAAAACTTGTTTATCGGGATCAAAATAATGTTACAAACAAGCAAAATTAGTTCATCGTAACCAAAGATTGTTACAGAGAATATAATGTGGTTCCTGGCACCATACCATAACCATGGTTTTTCTTTTGAAAACGAGCAGGCGTACAATTTTTTGTAACGTGTTGTTTGTGTTGTGCATGGATAACAAACAAAAATGTACATGCTGTGCTGTGCGCAAGTATTTATATAATGTGATCAACATTCTAAAACCTTTGACAATAAATTCTAGTTATTAGATATGGTTGGTAAAAATTTAATTCGAAATTAAATTTTTTTTATACATAACTACAGTCAAAACTAGTTGTTTCACTCAAAGGAGCAATATTTTATAACTTGCTGTTTCCACTGAAATTTGAAATTTACGTATTTATTTAAATAAAATTCCAAAATATATAAAAAATTCTAAAATTCTAAAACTTATTGTAAATCTCTGTAAAAGGTGTTAAAAACAATGTTATTCCACAGTCAAAATACAAATCAAATACAAATTTTATTCAATTATTGACTAAAAAAATATGTTTTACAAATTCTCAGTATATTTTTAATTACTATATGTGACCCGGTCTATGAAAAGGTGGCTGATGACTCAAAAACAAAATTTCGAAAAATTAGCTTTTAAAGATAAACAATGCATTTCGTCAGTTTCTTAGTAGTTTTTCTTTTGCGTTATGAATAGTCATGCCCAAAAGGCAACCAAAATGTGCAAAAGAGCATAAATGAGATAAGTTTGTATGTGTATATAAAGAGCGATGTTTTTTTCAATGCAAAGCACAAACCAGTTTTGACAGTTTCTCAGGAAAAAAAGTGGAAAAATTTTTTTTTAGTCATAAGTCACCTTTTCATAGGCCGGGTTACATATAATTTTGAGGCCTTTTACCACATTTTCATTTATTTCAAAAGAACCTTATTTTCTTTCCAACCCAATAGATTATTTATATATTTTTAGCGCTTTCTTTATTTAGGAATATTTAACGATATTTTTCTTCAGAATAACATAGCAAAATAGAATATTTCTTTATGAATTCTTTCTGATCTATTTATCAAAACCTATCTTATTTGTTTATAAAAATACACGTTAAAATCAGGCAGAAAATTGTTTATTACTTTATATTTCAAACATTTGATATCAGAAACGTCTCAATCCTTATTTTATTATTTTTTTGAAAAATAAACCCGTAAAATGAGATTTTAATAATTAACAAATAAAAAAATAAACACAAAACTTAAAAGAAACCAAACATTTTTTGTTTGCTTTTAGTCATACTGTGGTTACATAGTAGTAAACTTATCATAATTTGTTTACTACTAATAATAATATTATGGCTATAAATACAATATTATTTTGGTATAGTAATAAAACTTTGGTTGTGGTTCGAAAATTATATAGTTCAAATTGAATTTTCTGAATGTGGTAACTATTTAATGACCAAATAGAAACACAAACTAGTTTGTCGTTACATTAGTAATGAACAAAACTAATTTAAGTTCTTCACCGCAACCTTATATTGTTACAGAGAGCATAATATCGTTCTTGTGATCATACTATAACCTAGTTTTTTTTACATGTAGACACAAAAGGTTAGCGCAGTGTTTTGTTTTTTTTTTAAATCTCTAAATGCAGGGATTTTCTTAAATTTCACGATAATTTTTATTTTATTTGTTACTAGCTGTGCCCACACATATCCTGACAATATTTTGTTCGATTTTGCTTTGAAGTGATCCACACCAAATTTTAAGACTCTTACTTTTATAGTGCTTCACGTATACGTATACTACATATTAAGGTAGCCAAATAAAATTCTTAAAATTATTGTAAAGCTCTTTAAAAGGTAATTAAAGTATTTTAACAACAATGTAATTCCACAAAGTATAAATACAAATCAAATACAAATTTTATTCAATTAACTATTTGGCAATAAGAAATTGATATTTTGTTTTTATTTAAAAACTATTTTAAATATCCCTCTTTAAAAAAAAATGTGCCTTAACCGTAGTCCTTATACCCAACTTTTATTACGTGGACGTATACCCAAGTACAGGTGTGGCCACTAGTAATTATTCGCACCTTTCGTTATAACTTTTAAGCAAAAAAATTTTTTTGTTAATAAATTTTTGTTCTTTAATAATAATAATAATATATTTAACATATTAAGAAGTCATTGAATTTTACAATAAAACAAAAGGAGAAGTGGATGTTATGGACGACCAACTACTTAGAGAATATACTTGCCAAAGACAGAGTAAGCGTTGGCCATTATCTCTCTTTTTTCGAGCAATTTCTTTGTATGCAAAACTTGCAATAATGAAAACAAAAAATAAATGAGTTAAGTTTAAATAAAATAAGTAATAATAAATTAAATCAATTTACATTACCACAAAAAAACAAAGTCTTTAATAATTTTATTAATACAATTGCATAAGTGTCCACATCTGTACTTGGGTATACGTTCTTGGGGGTATCGGCTTAAGAACCTCATAGATCCTCAGTGGTTTGACCTAGGATAGTAATTGAGGTGTCAGTTGACCCAGAATTTTGCCACTTTCTTAGATACGAAATTTCAATAGAAAAGTTTAAGCCATTTAAGAGGTGCATTACTCCAAAGTGTCAGTGGCCACACCTGTACTAGGGTATAAGGACTAGGGTTAAACTCTGAAGTACCTTTAAATCCGTAAAATTGCGTTCTTTCAATGCTTTTTCTCCAAACAGGGCAGGACAGGAAATAAGTAACTGTGTTATTATATGTACAGATTTACGACGTATAATTTTAAATTTTTTTGAGTTCTGACTATAGAGATGAAAATTTTTCTATAAATACAAAGTATGTTGTAAAGAAATTATTAAATGTTTGCATGTATAATTGTTTTCTATGCAATCTTTTTTCTTTCTGTGGCAAGATGATATCGATTTTGACACATAATATTTAACCTCCAGACGTTAATCTGAGCATGTATATAAGAGTTTGAAGAAAAGTCTCTTATTCTTATTAAGTATAAATAGAACATATTTGTAAAAAAAGCAGCTCTTTGGTATTAAATGTAATAAAAGGCCATCCAGATGTAACCCTGTTTTCATGTCAAGGTCAGTCAACATATCACACACAAATTTACAGACTTACTAAAATAATGCCTTTATTCGATAATCCAATTACATAGCCACACAACAGAAACAATAAGAATATGAAGAGAAAGAGAAAGGCAGCCCAGCTAAAAGGTGTTGATGAGATTAACAAAAAAAAAAAAAAAAAACGAGAAGATAGAAAACTTACTTTAAAATAAAAAGTTTAATTGCATTTTTAACTTTGATAGACAAAAAGTAAAGGCGAAACTTTTACATAGTTCTACTTAGGCCACTTCATATGCTAAATAAGGTTGTTTTATTCCATCAGGCGGCTTTTTACCCTTAATTAGATTTCCTTTTTCTTTGGCTTCTTCTATAATTAAATCAAAAAACAAAACCAGAAAAGGAAAGGAAATAAAAGTTTGACCATCTAGAAAAGCAGCCATCATTATTTATAATATGACAAACTGGAAAGTTGTCATGCTTTCATAACACACAAAGTGTTAAAAAAAGAGTAATATAGAAATACAGTGAAACAAAAAAGAAATTTTTTGAAGAGTGTTTGTCATGTTTTGAAGAAGCTCACACCTGCGATAAACATTATAATTATTCTATGATAAACGTTATTTTATCAATGTTTCCATCATAAAACCCTTGTTTTAGTTAATGGGTCAAAAGAATGTTTTTTTTTTTGTAATGTTGTGTTTCGTTCAGATTTTTGGTACATAAAAATCTGAGAATCTATCTTATCTTAGTAAGAGAAAAAAGGTTTCTACGGACTAGTTTTCGTTGAAACTTGCTTTAATGGTTTATTAACTTAAAATAACATTAGAGTGAAAATTTTTAAAAAATGTAACTTTCGTAATAGCTGTATGCAAAGCAAAAAACATGCTTGACGTAACTATAATCTAAGAGCAACATATTATGATTAAATTATATGGCTGTAGTCAAACCATATTATGATTAAACTTTATACCAATCTGTAATCAATTTAAAATAACATTGGGGACCTGGATGGGATAGTAGGAAGTATGCTAAACTATCAGTTTGAAAGTTGTGGGTTCGCTTCCCGCCAAAGACACTGACTGTTTCAATACAACGAGCTAAGGTCTTCCTTATAATGCTTGGTAAATTAAGAATATAATTTGTAAAGTATTGTAATATTTAATAAACCACTAACATTAATGAATTCAAAATAAAACTTTCTCAGGGGCGCATTTTTATAGGGAATCATATACATATAATATGATTCCCTCATTTCCGTCCGTCTGTCTGCTTTTTTTTATGTTTTGAATATACTTTAGGTGGTACCTGCAACTTGATTTCGATATAGGATAATTTTCTCCGCAAAAAAAAAAATATTTCAGTTTCAAGAGAAAGTCGAGAAAAAGCAGTAAATTCCGGTTAAAAGTGTAGACATTTTTGTTTTAAAACTGGGATATTTTAAACACGGTTGCTCACCTTTTAGTTTTGAAAGTGGGATATTTAAAACAACAGATGGCGCTAATTGTATAAAATTGGTTATTCAAATATTTTAAACACCTCTTACGGAGTTTTACAATAATTATAAGAATTTTATATAAATTTTAGAATTTTATCCAAGGAAAACGTTCTACATGGATTTTTACAAAATTTTGTGAGGAGGTACCTTACCATCCTGATTCCAATATAGGCTACTTTTTCTGCAAAAATACCTTATTTCCAAGAAATAATAAAGAGAAAAAGCAGTAAAAGTACACCCACTTTTTTACGATTTAAAAGTACTGTATACTTTAAGGCATATTTTATTTTTGAAAGCAGGATATTTTAAGTACGGTTTCGCAACAGATGTCGCTGTTTTAAAATAATGACAAAATGTGAATTACTTACTGTCAAATAGCCAATTTAATAAAATTTTTATTTGATTTGTATTTTTACTTTTCGGAATTACAATTTTATTAAAATATTTTAAACACCTTTTACAGACCTTTACAATAATTTTTAGAATTATAGAATTTTATATTTATATAAAATAAATACATAAACCATAACTGAAGCACTATAAAAGTAAAACTCTTACAATTGGTGTGGAATACTTTCAAAGCCAAATCGAGCAAAATATTGTCAGGAAGCCCACTACGTGGCGGCACAGCTACTCTTGAATAATGGTGTTATGAAAATATCGGACTTCAAAGCTTCCAGACGTGGTTTTACTTAGACTGATGAAATAAGTGCCACCAGGTAGTTAATCGGACCAAAAATTTATGTATGTACTGTTGTAAAATCACATACAATGAATTCAAATTCAATTGGTGAAATTAGACAGGTTTTTAACTTCTCATTGACCAAGAGATAATAATGTATTTCTGTTTATTTAAGCAAATTTTAATAGTTAATAGTTATTATATTAAGGCCCATTATTATAACTTGCCTTAAGCTAAAGTTAGGATTTTGTTGCAGCGATTAATTGTTTTTCGTTATTAAAAGTAAGCTAAAAACAACTTTTAACTATCACGTACTATAAGGACTAGTTATAGCAATGATCATTATCCTCATTATTATAACGAAAAACTACTTATCGCTCCAACAAAATCCTAACTTTAGCTAAAGGCAAGTTATAATAATGGCCTAATACTTGTTTCTTGAAATTATGTAAGGTAATTTATTTTAAAATTTTTACTGTAGGTTGAAAAAACGTGAAACTATATAAAAGCAGGAAATATCTGTTGGACAAATAAACCCAAATTGTTGTACCAAAAATTTATTTGTCTGTTTAAGTTAAAGCATAATAGTAGAATCATAAAACAAAAGTTTTATTTTCTTTTATCTTTAAAAGAGAGCTCTAGCACATTGCATTTTTTTATGCTCAAAAAAATGAGTGGGTGAACAGTTTAAACACCATGTGAAAGATTTTATTATAAATTTCTTTTTATTTTTCTCTATTGCAAAACTTTATTCAATTGTTTGTGGAACTGTTTTTTATTTTTGTCATTATCCACGAGTGGCGCAGACATTCCTTTTGTTTTATTTAATATGTCTTTCAGGAATTCGGAAAATGCTTTATTATATTTTATAGTTCTTTTTTCAGTTTTGTTTAACAATGTTGGCGCAAAAATTGTTGTCAACGACTTTTGATCTCATGAAAACCTTATGTTTCCATAACTGCGAAAAAAACTGAGTCAACTACACTGAACCAAAAATTTAACTAAATACTGCAAAACGGGGTGTAGAACTGAAGAAAAGTAGGTTGTTATACAGCTAACAAACTTTTTAGTCAAATCTACATATTATTTTCGTAAAAAATATTTTTTTTTCTATTCCTTATATTGAAGAAATTTCTTCAATATGACTCTATCTTTTTTATGTTTATGTTGCGAGCTTTTGATATGAAATATTTAAAATAAAAAAACATAAATTGTAAAATTTTTTATTTTATATGTATGTCAATTCAAATAATTGTCCTGAAGTTAAATTAAACAAAATTTCTTTTATTTTACAGCTCTTTTTTAATTTATATATGAGCCGTTTTCTTTGAAAGTGGTGTTAGTACCTTTTATTTAATTTGGGGATACATATATCAGGTTTTGCATTTGAATAACACAGGTCTACCAAAAAAATAATTTTTCATGTAACATGAATAACTTTTACTTATTCCTATTTATTTTTACCTGCTGAATCCGAAAATGAAGCTGAAAAACATCTACCGCATCTGTTTTTTTATTTTTGTTATAGAGACACTGGCAATAGAGTGGTAAATATAGGAAAAATAACGCCACAAACTTCTTATAAAAATAAAAATTTGTAATGTAATTTTTCACATTAATTTTTTTCTCTTTTAAACAACTCAAACACATTATTTTACCTATGAGCATCTTTGAAATATATACATATGTACAGTTCGGTACTATACTAGTACAATAAATGCATTGGTTACTAGATTAAATTAAGTAATGTCTGTTTAACTTCAAGAAGAGAAATAATGTGATATTATGGTAAAATATGATGGTAACATAAAAACGGGACGTGATAGCTACATTTTAATAACTATTTAGTTATTAGGAAGGTAAACACATAATAAAATTGCAATTCGGATCTGTGTTACATAAACCTTGTTTACCAATGTAATTTGAAAAATATATAAATAAATGTAATTAAATGGTATATGTAGTATTATATTCTAGTGCAATGTAATTTTTAAATATTAAATTAATTTAAATTTATAATGTTAGCATATTTTAGGTTTGATAACCAAAAATATATACTTTTAATGACTTCAAAAGGAATTACACCACTTTTAAAATCAGAAAAAAGTAAAAATCTGAATGATTTAATATTATGCCATTACCCATAACTTTTTTTTTAATAAAAATGCAATTTATTTGTTGAGGGAAACAGCTAGTTCCTATACGTATTTCACTGGTTGCTCAGGCCAGATCCCAACAAATAAATTGCATTTTTATTAAAACACGTTATGGATAATTAGCATAATATTAAATAATTAATATTTAAATTCCCACAAAATTTATTAATAACTAAATATGCAACTGCTTGTGCAAGCCTTTGGCAACACTTGTTATTTTTCGATTCTCTTACGAAAACAAAATTAACTTGTATATGCTTCATCACACCTTACGTCTGCATTCAGTGATGGCAAAAAACCATCCAATTGTAGAAGGACAGTAAGGAAAAATAAAAACGTGGTTTGTTTGTTGGTGTTTTGTTGAAGTTTAATATTCTGTAATATTATTCGATTAACATGCATAATTCTCATTGTGTTTTGTAGAATACTCTATAAGTAGAGTATTTTTGGCTTCTCTAAAATTAGGAAAAAGGTTTCCTGATGATCTGGCCTGAGCAACCAGTGAAATACGTATAGGAACTATTTCTTTTCGTCCAACAATTAAATTTCATTTTTATTAAAAACGTTATGGGTAATTAATTAGCATAATAAGCAATAATTAATATTTAAATTTCCAAAAATTGTATTAGTAAAAATCTTACATTTACAAAATATTAACAACTAATGATGATATAAACGTGTTAGTACTATATTTCTAAAGTTGTGTGGTTTTCCCAGTGAGTGCTATAAATTTAGTGATTTAAAATCCTCATTCGCACTAAATGAAGTTTTATAGAACACTAGCTGTGCCCGCCACGTCGTAGGCGGCCTGACAATATTGTGCTCGATTTTTCTTTGAAAGTATTCCACACCAATTGTAAGTGCATCAGTTATGGTTTATGTATTTACTTTATATAAAGATGGACACCCCTAGATTACGGTGCAAAAATACAAATAAAAAACCAAATACTGCGCCATCTGTCGGACGAACTTCAAACTAAGCAGAACCACTCCTCATGCCCCCTAGATGTATATTAAGTTTGGTCAAAATCGGTCCAGTAGTTTTTGAGTTTAGCGATCACGAAGATACACGTCATTTTTATATATATAAAGATTGTATATGGTTTGCTCTTAATAACTCTTATCCAACATATATTCAACCAATTTACTTCTTCACCATTGATATTTTTTTCCCTTCTTAGAATTGCATCTTCTAAGGATTTTGTATTTATTATATTGCATAATAAGTGGGGAAAAGGCGAAATTCCGGAAAACATTTGCAAAAGTACAAAAGAAACTATGTAATACAATTTTGAACTAAATAATAATATGTCTTTGTGGACTTACACCATTTTTATTATATTTGTAGCTTCATTAACTACGAAAATTTATAATGATAAAAACAATGAAAATTTTAACAGATTTTTTTTGAAAAATGTTTATAAATAAAAAGTTCAGAGTAAATTGAATTCACTTTTATCATTAACTAATTTTTTTTTGTCAAAATAGACTTACACCACTTTCAAAGAAAACGGCTCATATATTCAATTTTATTCAAAAATAAAATTAAAAAAAAAACTTAGTAATATAAACGAAAAACTTGTCAAACCAACGGACAAATTAGTCACATTAACTTCTTTTAGGGATGTAAATTTAACCAATTTTATGAGTTGTTTTTCTTCGAATGTTCTACTACTGTTTTCACCAAATTTTTTGTTAATTTGACATAATTTTATTTGGATTTTTATAATTTTTTTAGTTTATTGAAATATGTTTTTGAGAAAAAAAAATCTGTTTATATAAATAAAGCTAGTTTATATGTATAAATCGTATATAGATTTAAATAAAAATTAAGTTGATTTAACTATTTTTGTCGTTAAGATTCTACTAATTTTTAATGTTAATATTACCTGAGAAATTTGGTTCAGTGTAACTGCACTTAAGCCGTAATTTAATGTATGAAAACTTTAAATCACTCGCAGAAAAAGAAAATGAAAAATTATTTTTTAAAATTTTATTAGATATTGAAATCAAATAACAATATTAAAGTACTACGTAAAGTATATTGTGATTACATAGATATGTTTAAAGTACATTTAACGTATAGTATATTTACAAAAGAAAGTATTTTAAAAGTAACTATAAATTTCCTGATTTGTTAAATGTTACATTATTATTCTTACTTACGATGAATTCATCGAAATAGCCACGAAGACTTTTAACCGCTTAGCTAAGTAGACAGGGAATTAGCGCGAAATCGAACCCAAAACCCCCATATAGCTATAATAGCAGACCATTTTTGGCATAAAATATCAAATATTAAAACAAAATAATTCCTTACATCCTGAAAAAAATTACGTAAAGTTCTACAAACTCTTGCAAGCAAGTAACTATGTATGTATGTATGTATGTATGTATGTATGTATGTATGTATGTATGTATGTATGTATGTATGTATGTATGTATGTATGTATGTATGTATGTATGTCTTCAATATAATTAAATCAAAAGTATATTGCAACACTTCTGATGACTTAAAGGTGGGTGTAATTCACTATTCAATCGTTACTGCAAGGGCTTGTGTTCCTATTCAATAGACTTGTTCCCCATATCGGCACGTCATTGCCTATGACACGAAGTATATAGTGTTACAAGAAATATTCTTAAATCTTAACAATCATAGAGCTGCGATGTTTTCTGGTAATATGAATAATAGAGCACCCATGAAATGTATGGGATTTGCAAAATGATTATTTTTTGCAATCCCCGCGCATTTTCGGATATATTGGGATTAAAAATTGAGATGTTCATTAAAATTTCATTTCTAAAATATAAACCGGCCAGGCCCCTCGCACTTAAGTTGTAAAAATAGCCTAAAAAAGCTGTAAAAAAGATATGTGGCTTTATTAGTCAACAACTCTTAAACTGAGAGGTTTTCGTGATTTAGATGAACTTTTTTTTTTCGTTATAAAAGGGCAAATATTTTGTTCATACACACTTTTAACCCATGATAAAGCGTTAGTGGTTTTTTTAGCGATTCAATTTGAAGGTTGTCTTGAAACTAAACTTCGACTGGTTCTCATTCAGTTCTGAAGGCATGTAGATACGAACTGTCTTCATCATAAGATAGAACATTTTGCGCTCATTTAGTATGTGAATAAAGGTTTTATGAATGTTGTCCATCTTATGGCTTAATGATCAAAAACTAACTCAGGCCTGCAATATTATTAAGTAATTTTAATACTGAAACTCTTGAAAGTGCGCAATTCCATTATTTGCGTTTTCGAAAATTATTTGTCCCTTTATAACGAAAAAAAGTTCATATAACTAAATCACGAAAACCTCTCAGTTTAAGAGTTATTGACTAATAATAAATCACATATCTTTTTTACAGCTTTTTTAGGCCATTTTTACCACTTTAATGCGAGGGGCCTGGCCGGTTTATGGTTTAGAAACAAAATTTTTATGCACAACGTATTTTTTACCCCCTACATAACCGAAAATGCGCCGGGAGCGAAAAAAATAACACATTTGCTTATATGGGTGGTCTAATGAATAATTTAAGTAAAATGTCAATGTTACTATAATACTCGTAAATCTGGGGTAGTTATAGGCATTTACTTATTTAAAGGAGAAGAGACTGTAAAATAGACTGCCAATATTGAACAAAGAGGCCTCACTTTACTATTTTTCTCAAAATTAGAGATGTTAAAGATTTGTAGTTTCAACAAACCTGTGGGACAGTTTGAATCAATTATAAGAAATTTTACGATTTAGTTGTTTAATTTTGGATGGTTCTTTATCGCTGAACCTTCTCAGTAGGTTTCGAAAAGAATAGCGTTTAAAATTATGCTTTAAAATGAACATATCTCATCGGGAAATAGGCATTTATCTATGCATAAAATAAAATTGTAACAGATCCAATTGTGTATATAAAACATTTTTAGAAATTTTTGTTGTTGGTGTAGTTAGAAATGGAAATGGAATACAATACAGCAATTGCCTGTCTGCCGTCCAACTGTCTGTCTTCGCATTTGATTCAAATAGGAATATATTTTTCCATAAAAATATTTCATTTCTAAGAAAAAATAGAGAAAAAGTAATGAAAGTATGCATGTATGTATTCAGTCCTGCAATATCCCATGATGTAACATTCCACAAATATTATTGTCAAGGTAAATTTTTGTGCTATAAATATTGTGCTATTTTAATAACTATGACTGAAACTCTTTTTAATAAATTTAATTATTAATATCAGAGTAATCTTTTTTGAAACACTAATATATAAAATAATGTATGTATCTATGTTTACAAACATACATACATTCCAAAGATATCTTTTAAATATTGCACATTTCTCCATCCTCTCTCGCTTAATGTGACAAAGTAAACCATAGTTAAATAAAGGATTTTGCCCTTTTCACTTTATAACCTTATGGCAGCTGTTTAAATACAAGATAACGCTAATGTAAATAAAACGCTTCTAGTGCACATTATTTTTTTTTGGAAATGTTATTTTAATTTTTATTGTGGGATATTAAACTTAACAGCTAAGATTTTTGGACATTCTTTTCGTGTTGCCTTACTAGTATTTTTGAGTTATATTTCATGGTAGTAGCTTCTTAAAGAGTAACTTTAATTTACACGGTTACAAAAAGTTTTTAAATAAAGAAATTATTAATTAACTAATTCTGTTCCATCTATACATATACTAAAACTGTAATATGACCGTTTCTGTACATGTTTTTTTGATAATTTTGTTGCTGGTGCAGATATTGATCGATATGGAATAAAAAAAAAAACACACTATTAAAATTTTTTCACTGTTTGTCTGGTTGTCCATCTGTCCTTCTGTGTCTCTGTCTATGTTCGCATGAAATACCGAATGAATTTTAATAAAATTTGGTGAGAAGATATTTTAGTAGTTCGATTCAAAATATTTCATTTCTAAGAGAAAATAGTGATAACATAGTAAAAGTATCCACATAAAATTTAAAGTCAAGGATACTATTTTCCTTTAAAAAAATTTCATTTTCAAGAGAAAATAGTTATAAAATAGTGAAACTATTAATATAAAATTTGAAGTCGTTTTATTATTACTAGGAAAGAATAATTAAAAATTAGAAAAATTGGCAAATTTTTTGATAGATACGAAGAATGGTGATGACGAACGTGGCTGTCCAGAGAATGTGTTACATTCTGCTTGTGTCTAAAATAAAATTTTCTCAATTTTTCTTTAATATTGATCACTTATGTCCTTATTCAAATAAAATAATGTCTATTTCAAGTCTACGTTATTTCAAATTTTATATTAATTTTTTTTCTTAAAGTACACTTTAAGTAGACTTTATTTCTTGTGCATAAAGGCATTAATGTTTAATTAAAATAATTCTTTCTTAGGCCGTAATTACACTCACTTTTTATCGTCTTTTCTTAATCTAAGATTGAAAGAGTGAAATAGCTAAAGTTAGAAGAGAAATATATGAAATGAAAGCAAAAATGTTTTAATTTTTGATTCCTTTTTTGTTTTCTTGCAATGGCGTATTATTTCATTCCGCAAAAAAACGCCAAGATAAAAAGTACAATTTAAAATCGTTATATTTAAGAATAAAACTAATGAATTAGCATCACTGTATTATTTAAAGCTTGAAATGTTATTTTTAAGCTAAAATTTTTTAGATTTTTTTGATCTTTGCACTTTTTATCGACAAGTATAGAAATTTTGACGTTTGGAGATTTATTTTAAATATAACTGGACTCTTCACTCTTGGAAGAATTTTCTTGAACCTTCCTAAACATTTCGTCGGTCTGTGAGACCGATGAATCACTTTTGTGTTAATTTCTCGAAAACAAAAAATTGCAACACCATCATTCTCTCAGTATCTTCATTATTTCTCATTATACAACGTTTAGTGTAACAAGTGCGTTTGAGTTAAAGTGTTGTACCGGTGATCATCAGACGGTCTATGAGACCGACTTATAGTTAAGTGTCACATTTTCGATAGGTAAGCTGGTTTTGCTAAATTGGAAATTTTTAGATGAAAATGGACAATTAGAGATCAGTTTATATGATTTAATAAAATAATTATGTTCAAAGTTAATTATCGTGAGATTTTCGTTAGATATGGCAGATATTGAGCGCATAAGAGCTATTCTGAATGAAATCGATTCAGATCTAGATTCTGATGTGAAAAGTGGTACTGAATACGAAGATAATATTAATGTGTATGAAGCAAACACTGATACTGAACAAGAAGACTGAGAGGAAAGTGATGTTGAAGATTTACAGGACGCTGAATCCAGCCACAAGCTCTAACGACTGATTGAAATTTACAAAGACTAACCTCATAATGAGGCATATATTTTAAGCATTTTGAAATTTTTTTTTTTTAGTGTTCCTGTTTTGTTTTTTTAGGTCATTTTATTTTTTTGTTTACTTCTAAAATATATGTTAATAGAAAAACAACATTTTATAAATGTTGTGTTTTGTGAATGATTTTTTTTATTTTTATATTAGGTCTAGGATCAAAAATGCCAAATTATTGTTTTGAAATATAGATTGATGCTGTGAGCTAAAAAAACTTAATTTTGTTTTTTTCTTACTTCAGTTATTTTAGATTAGTTTGTTAAATATGACCACTACACAAGTTTTGAAAACTTTAGAATAGTTTTGAGATACCGAGAAATACTTAAAATCGGTCTGAGAGACCGAGAAATGTGAATGTGTCGCACAAAAATGACAATAGTCAGGAAGGTTAACATTATATTTGTGCTGCTCTTCAAAATCTTAAAAAGACGAAAAAAAGTGAGTATCATTACGGCTTTAGGGAAAATAAAACGAACTTAAGCTTGACTTCATCTACATATATGTAAATAAAATAGTTCGACTAATTAACTTTTAAATACTCAATAGTGAAAGTATGCAATTTTACCGCATTCGTTGTACTGAAAACTTGACACTACCTTTAATTAAAAAAAAAATTAAATTTAAGGCAGGCATTACTATTTTATTAAAATTTGACATATTTGTAGATTTAATATATTAAACAAACTGGAATGTAATATTCAGCTGTGACAAATAACTTATTCCTGTACCCTATTTAAACAGCGTTACAAAGATTATTGAAAATTTTGTACTTATATATATTTTTCCTGCTCTATTTTAATATATAATATTTTTTTAAAATTTTTTGATAATTTTTTTTATTTGAATTTTTTTTTGTGAAATTTCGTTTGTTTTTACATATTGCGCTTTCGTTGCCTAATTGCGTTTATTAATTAACTGACATTTAAATTATATGTAGTTGCCCATCCCCTTACGTTATTTAACAACTTCGTGTTATTTTATTTCCTTCATCGTTTTGATTGACTATGATGCCGTTGATAAACTAGTTTCATGTCATTTAATCGAATAGTAATTCCAGTACTTCTAAGGCTATTTATTAATTTTTCTACCGACGATTTTTTTTATTTTTAGGGTTCCGTACCCAAAGGGTAAAAACGAAACCCTATTGTTTTTGTTACAATGTCTGTCCGTCTGTCAGCGCCTTTTATCTCTGGAACCGTATGTACCTATTACGAAATTTTCACAGATGATGTATAGCTGTTGTCGCTATAGCAACAAATACTAAAACTTATAGGGTGTTCCGATAGAGAGGTGTTATTCAGGAAAATGTGTTTATTTCTTGAACTGTAGGAGGGATACACTTGAAATTTACAAACAGTAATTAAGACTTAGTTCGCTATATAAACAAGTATAAAAAATAAAACTAAAAATTGAAGAGTGTTCCGATAATGGTGTGATGTGCATGTATAAGGCCTAAGTTTCGAACCATAATAGGTAGACTTTTGAAATTTTCACAAAAATTGTATAGCGGTGGCCGCTATAGCAGCAAAACTTAAAACTTATAGGGTGTTCCGATAGAAAGGTGTTATTCACGAATATGTGTTAATTTCTTGGAGGCATTATAAACTAGTCTAAAAAAATTAATCTAAAAATTATAGGGTGTTCCGATAGTGATTAGCTGGCATAAGGCCTAAGTGTTGAACCATAATAGGTAGACTTGAAATTTTCACAAACAGTGTATAACTATAGCAACAAATACTAAAACTTATAGGGTGTTCCGAAAGTGACGTGTTATTTACCTTGATGTATATATTTGTTGAGCTATAGGAGGCAACCACTTAAAATTTGCAGTGATATAAACTATGTTTGCGTTTTAAGCAAGTATACAATATTAAGCCTAAAAATTAACGGGTGTTCCGTTAGTGACGTGATTTATATCTATATGGCATAGGTTTTGAACGATAATAGGTAGACTCTTGAAGTTTTTACAGGAGGTGTATATTACTATGGCCACTATAACAAATAGTAAAAATTAAAGGGTGTGCCGACAGTGACGTGATTTGCATGCACATTGACTAATTTATTAACCATAATAAATAGACTCATAAGACATGAAAAAATTAACAATTTGAATTTTTAAAGTTGTAATAAACATAGTACGGAACCCTACGTGAACCCTACGTCTAACTGGCACTTGACTGATTTATTTATATTTGTCTCTGTTTCTAAAAATTCAATGCATTTTATATAAATTCTTTAAATTTTAAGAATTTTTAGAAATTATATTTTCTTTTTTCCATTTACTTTCTATAACTCTCATTATTGTAAGGGAATATAAAAAAATCTAGAGTAATACTGCACAAAGAAAATTAAAATGCTGTTCGACCATAGTCTTGAATCAGTTCGTATATGAGCTTTTTTAATTGCCGAAAAACTTCATTATTGAAACTGTTTTCTACTTTATCTTATTCTTAAAACCCTAGCACAAATGTAAAGAAAAACATGGTTGAGGTAACCATAATCTAAGAGCAACATTTTTTGATTAAGCACAAGCCAGTAAAATGAAATGAATAATGAATAACATTATTTGTTTGCTTTTAATCATTCTTTGGTTACGTAAGAATTAATTAACGTAATAATTTCATTTGTATATTATTTTGAACTACTTGTAAAACTTTTGTTGTCTTTTGAAGTTTATCAAAAATTGTATGGTTACCACCAATTTTGTCGCATTTATATGCATTTTTGGTACGTAGTAACCATTTAATGATTAAATTGCAACCAAAACTTGTTTATCGTTACCAAACTATAATTATAAATAACAAAAGTTTGTTTATCGCTACCATAATTTATTAAAGAGAACATAATGTGGTTCTTCTGACCATACCACATCCATGGATTTTCTTTGCACGTATGCTGCTAATTAAGATTTTGTATCGCAAAAAATAAATAAGGTGTAAGGTGTTTAGCTAAGTTAAGCGAAACTAATAATATTAATTACTATAATATTGAAGCTACAATCACTGAGAAACCACGGTAGAAGTAGAAAGCCAAGCAGTTTAAATTATGTTTAAACAAATACAATTTTGCTTGCTTGGATAAGCTAAAACAACTAAAATTTTCTTTTAGCTTGTCACGACACTGCAATTAATTTAATCGTAATTATTTTATGCCAACCATAAACTTAAAGCCTCAACAGCAAACTGCAATAAAAGTGGCAAAAAATAAATAACTACTTGTATTCAATAGCAAACCGGAAATACACATTTACGTCTTTCTAGTTAATTTTATTCCTAAAGTGAAATTATTCCACATAATACACATGTGATTTTTAGTTTAGTATTTATTTTCCTTACATTTATAGCAGTAACTTGTTTCATACAATACCTGTTCCAGAAAAATATGTAAACTATTTAAATAAAATGTCAATGGTAATGGTAATTACGGAAGGAAACGGATGTTATATGTATTTTTGAGCAAATGTCTTGACATAATAACAATGTGCTCGACTTAACGAAGTTTCTTTATGCAAACACAAACACATGTGTGTTATTGTGTCAAAGCAAAATCGAATAAAATATTGTAAGGACGTTGATGAAGTGTGGCGCACAGCTAGTTCACTTATAAAATAGTTAAAATAAAAAAAAATTATATAAGGCGTGTTTTTTTTGCATTATTTATTTATTTATCATAAAAAAAATAGCCACAGCTTTCATAAAATATCTTATAGAGCAAATAGATTAAAGTATAGAGTGCTGTGTGCCTCGTTTCCTATTTTTTGTTTTATTTTTATACACCACAAAACCATCAATATGGTTAACAACTTTTAAGCAAAAAATACCACAAAATTTTCATCCAAAAACGAGAATGAATAAAATTAATAAATAAACCTGTCAAATGCACCGCAATCCACAATTATACAGTAGATGAAAAAGTGCAACACATAAAATATGTATTTAATCTATATATATAAAGCACAAAATGTGTTTTTTGTATGTTTGTTTGTTCGTTTGTCGGAAAGCTATAGTTGCCTACACCACACGCAAAGAAAAAACATGGTTACTGTATGGTCACGGCAACCACACTATGTTCTCTGTAACAATAGATGTTTGCTGTGAACAAATTATAGTTATTTAAAACAATACTTTGGTCACGATAAACAAGTTTTTTGTTAACAATTAATCATACAATGGTTATACGCAATAAAAAAGCAACATGGTTGGTTTGAAACATATTAAAATTCAAACCACAACCAAATTATTTTTAATATTTATAAATTATAACCATAATATATTATTATTATTAAACATAGAACATTAAGTTTGACTAAAAATAAACAAATAATGTTTGATTTTAAAAATACATATTTTGGTTTTGACATTTTTTCAGTTCAGAAATATGTGTGTAAGCTATCGGTTCATCTTAAACCGTAAAAACATTAAATACATATTTGTTGTCAACAAATAAATTTGTTTTTTATTATAAATGATAGTTTTAAATTAATAATATCAAACATATAAAGAGGGAGGCAGAAAATATTAAAATATGTATGTAAGTCTAAATGGAAATATTCGTGAATTTGTTTCTTATTATTTATAAATATATTCATACGTTGTCACATATAACCATTTACATGTTTCAAATTATATTATAGTATGTTTATATTATAAACATAACTGTGGTTGTATTTTACAATGTTATTTTTATGTAAGACAATAATATGTTCCAACGATAACAATATTATTTTTATATATAACCATATAATTCAACCATAACATGTTGCTCTTAGATTATGGTTACCTCAACCATGTTTTTTCTTTGCGTGCAGAGAACCGATCTTTCTGAAAATTTCACAGTTTATTAATATTTAATATATATTGATATTTAATGTGGGCATGGCACACCCATACAAAGTAAATATTTGTCATCGTGTAGCTTGGTAACAGTAATAGGTAGCGCATTGAAATTCTGCACCCGTAACCTCTATATTATCATGCATATTTTAGAAAAAGATAGACTGGATTGGTATAGTGGGCGTGGTACCAGCCATACAAAGTGAAAAATTATTATCGCGTTCCTGGGGAATTACAATAGATAGTGCCTCTGCATGATGAACCCCTGTCTTAATGCGTAAAATAAAATAAAGAATGACTTTGGACAGTGGGCGTGGTAGTTGCCATACAAAGTTAATAATTATTATCGCTTACATAGAGTACTATAATAGGTATGGTCTTGAAAGTAGGTAAAAGTAACTCTCATACCCATGGGAATGCTCTAGGAACACATAGGATGGATTGGGGTCGAGGTACCCTTCATACAAAATAAAAAATTTCTATCGTGTATCTAGAGAATGGAATTAGGTAGCACTTTAGAATTTCACACCAGTAACCCCATATTAACGTATATAGTCAAGCTAAACACAGGCTGAGTTGGAGTTGGGCGTGGTAGCTGCCATACAAAGTGAAAATAGATAAAGCCAGGAAACTTTGCACGATTAACCTCTATACTAATGCATCTAGTCTACTAAAATACAAACTGGTACAACGCCCGCTGCCCCAGTTCTACCTCCTATACAAAGTGAAAAATTATTATCCTGTACCTGTAGAACTGCAATAGGTAAAGTCTTGAAACTTTGCACAAGCAACCCTTAGAGTAACATGCATTGTCTTGCAAAATACAGACTTTATTAGGATAGCGGGAGTGGAACTTCCCATACAAAATAAAATATTACTATCGTGTTAATACGCATAGTGTAGCAAAAAACAGATAGGATGAGAACAGTGGGCGTCGTTCCTTGCATATAAACTGAAACAGTTTTGTCGTGAGAATTGCGTGCATTTTCCATACTTTTTTTCCAAGTGTTTATTGTATTTTTGTGGATGGGTGCAGCGAAGAGCACCGTGGTTAGCTAGTGTTTAATAATTTTTGTACCATCATATTTAAATCAAATTATTTGCACTATTTGTGACACAAAAGTGGAAAATAGCACCCAATAGTTTTAGATAGTTTTTTATGTAAAACTTTAAACTAAGTCTCTTGTATTTTTTCGACATTTTGCAAATGATGCTGACAAGTTTAAAATTGTTTTCTCACCAGCTGACGCATTTTCTCTTACAATGGCCAAAGTCAGTGTGGTAAAGTTGAAACTGCTATGCATGCATATTTTTCATTAAATATAGATATTTAGAAGATTATCCTTCAACTCATTTGTATTTTCCTTACTTAGTAGAGGACTTCTATGTATAAAAAATAAATAAAAAGAAATGTGTTTGCTATTAAATATAAATCAGGCAGATTTAAACATTTGATTGTTATAAAAATACATTACCACAGAGTGTCAACAAATAGATTTTTTATTTTTCTTCTTGCTGGCTTGTTTCCATAGAGCTGCAAACACAAAACATAGTTACAACATGAAACACGTTACGCAGTAAAAAGGTCAAAAATTGGATTTTTATTTGTTTACAAAACGTGCTCAAGCTGAAGTTCTGATAAGTTTGGAAATACGTGCATGTGTTCACACAACGTGTTTTGGCAAAAGTATAATTTTGGGGTTTTTTTTTGTGTAAAAGAAAGGTTAATAATAAAATAATCAGTTTATATTAAAGGAAATAAAAACCTCAAACGTTCTCGTGATACAATTGAAAGGCCTAAAACAAATACAAATTAAAAAATGTCATTATATTCTACACATCCTCTTAAATATTGTCGGATATAACCGTAAATAAAAATGTGCTATTTTTCAATTGTTAGCAACAGCTTGTCGGTGGTGTGAATGGTTTTTTGTGGTTAGTTTGGTATTTTAAGAGATATTATCAAACTGCGCGTTCAGGAGACGTAAATATCCAGCAAAAAATATAAAAAATGGTAATCGAGTGTAGAAATAAGCAGTTTTGGTAACTCGATTACTAACTTGATTGATTTTAACAAGTCGTGTAGGGCCGTCAAAGAAGCATATCACTAACATCATGGGTCCCCTTTAGACCTCGTTCCTCAATGGTTTCTGGTATCCGACTGAAAATTCACGAATACTTTAATTTCATTGAGTCTTGCTGTCACTAGCCTTTTAGCGCTTGACTGTAGTGATTTTAGATGATTTATTTTGTTTTGTTCAAAGCTAGGCGCTAGACGTCGTTTCGCCTTACGCAGATGTTTAGATTAAGCTCTTATGGACTTATATTATAGAGCAATAGAAGGCTAAAATATAGGCAAAATAACTTTTTTCTATATACATGTAAATTAAAGTAGAATAAATGCAAATATTAAACATTAAATTACCATAAATCGGAATTTTAGAGAAAATCAAAATTTGCCAAAATTAAAAGTTTTACAAAAAATCGAAAAATTACAAAAAAAATATTTATTCAGGCATGTTCCAAACAAGTAGTAGAATGAAAGTAAAAAACGATTTGAAAAGTAAACTTGTTATTTTTGATGTTCTGCAAAAGTAGTTATTTGGTTTTACGTTTTTCATTAGAAATAAAAAAAAAAAAAAAAATTATAAATAACTTTTTTTAATTATCCAGAAAATTTAATATTTTGTTGTTGGATTTTACAAAAAAGCTATAATATTATGGACTTGCACTTTTTCAAGATCATTAGCATCAAACACTGAACTCCGCAATTGTATTTTTCGTATAAACGCAATAGGGATTCTCAAGTTGGTACAGTCGGTGTAGCAGCTTTGCTAGTGGAAATAACATTTTCTCCCAAAAGATCACTGCAGTCTACTGCAATTTTGATTTAATTTTGAACGCACAATTGACCAACAGCTTCCTCCATTTTTATAAGCAGAAATTTGTTGAATGGTCTTCCACCAGTAAAAAGTATACCCTGTTAAAGCACTATTACTTTTCAATTCGACGGTAAGCTCTAATTTTGCAATCCTCACTCACACTGAGTGATATTGCAAAATTATTGCGTCAATATTTTTGAGTTCTACTGATGATTTCAAAATTTGCAGCCTCAATTAACATTAGTGATAGTGCGTTAAATAATTTTTGCAGTAAAATTTAATTATTTGATTAAAAAAGCAATCTGCAATTTATTGCAACTTTTTTTCTCTACTAATTTAGGTGCAACGTAGAAATATTGCACTAAATTTGAAACACAATTTTTGAAAGTTTATGAGAGAGTGTGTTAAATGCAGCTTTTTAATGATTGCAAATACAAATTTTGCATTGATTGAGTGAGTGAAGAGTTTGAAAGAAATTGCACTACGACTAAATTTTTTTGAGTGTTAGTGAAGATTTGTTTTTTATCACTAAGCTGCAAAAAAAATTGTGCAATAATTTTTTTTTGCAATATTATTTAGTAGCAGTGCAATGCTTATTTGTCAATTTTATATGGTCTTCTTTAGTTAATCTTTTTGCCAGTTCAGGATTGTTCTACACAAAGCGGAACGGTAGTTTTATTTGTAATAATTTTTCTATTTATACAGACTATAAAAAGAAATAAGATATGAAAATATTAAAAAAAAATTATTATAACAAAAAAATCGTAGTTATATGAAAAAAAATATTAAACTACAAAATTTGTATTATAACTTCGAAATTTTTAATTACACCGAAATATATTTCAGTGTAATTAACTTGTAAAACACCATGATAAAAATTATAAAAAGTCTTCTGTAGGGTTTTTTATAGCTATTTTTTGAGTTACTTTAAACATTTTCACAATATTTTAGTAAATAAAGTCAAAACCAATAAATTTTTAGTTTAATCCATGAAGTAACATTTTATATCTATTACAAGCGATTTATTTTGCGATTTATCATACTTAAGAGATCAATTTGAAAACTAAAAGAAGAATATTTGCATCCCAAGAGTGCAGTGATAACAAAGAGCTTTCTTTACAAACAACAAATGCCAAAGAAAATCTAATAATATTTTAGTTCTTTAGCGTAAATTCCCATTATACATCAAAATCATGAAGCTAAATTAATTATATGTAGTGTAGCACTCAATGGTATAAGACGCTAGATAGAGAAAAATCCACTTTATATACAAGAACAATAGTTTTTGTGTTATCATATCTGTGCTTTTTTTCATTTGCATTCTTTTTACTTTTCTATGAATTTTAAAGTAAACCATTTCCATAATCATAACACTGATGCATATTGATGAGTTTGCATATCGATTTTTTATATTTATTTCATTTATTTTGCAAACAAAAATAACCCAGCAGAAAATTTCATGTTATTGTGTAACATTAGATTATGTAATCAATTCTCAATAACTGACTAACCCAGCAGAAAATGTCATGTTATTGTGTAACATTAGATTATGTAATCAATTCTCAATAACTGACTATTATCAGCTAACGTCTTGTTGAAATCATTAACTGTGTAACCATGTTTGAAACGCCTTGCGATAAAAATGCTTAATTCCAAACTAGATTACCGTTGTTTAAATTGTTTGCTGGGAACGCATTTCTGAATTATATTAAATGAAAAAGAGTGTCAAAAGTAAAACAAATCAATTATTTTGCGTTACATCAAATATAAAGTCAGACTAGCAATCATTGCTATAAAGTAATATCACAGAAAATCTGTCATAAATTAATTTTTAAAAGCTGACAATGGAACTGACAATCGAAAGTAAATTTCAAAAGAATTTAATTATTCAAATAATAATATGAAACTGTTTTAAGAAGTAATACAAAAAAAAAGATATGCATATGTGTGTATCTATGTATGTATATTAGACCACCCATATATGCAAATGTGTTATTTTTTTGACTGCCCGCGCATTTTCATTTATGTAGGGGGTAAAAAAAAGGATTTGCATAGAAATTGTGTTTCTAAAACATAAAGCGGCCAGTCCCCTCGCACTTAAATGAGATTTATTAAGTCTAGATTTATTTAAATTTAAACTGAGAGCTTTTCTTAATTTAGATATATAAACTTTTTTTCCTTATATATATACAGAACTGTGGCATATCAGAACAAGCTTGTAAAGTAAAGGTGTTAAGCCCTGGGGAGCTCCTGTTGGGAGCTATTGTTATATTTTCCAGTGTTTATATATAATATAATAAGAGTCTTTGGAAACAAGAATTTCAGTTTAGAGGTTATAATTGTGTAAACAAGTAAATGTTAAGAAATTTTTTTCAAATATAGGCAAAAAAAAATGTTTAAGAAATTTTATGTTCGTTTTAAAGCCACAGGCAAATATAATTGCCATAGATATGTTGATTATCGCTAGGCAGCTTGGAGCGTACTCAAACTTGTCCATAAAATTTTTCTAGAGGTAAGAAGTCAATTTATAAATTAAATAAATCTCATCCTCATGCATAATTTTTTATGTCGTGTAGGAGACCTCGAAATGAGGGCGATCCTATGGAATTATTCGAAGCATTTTAGAAGCCAATTTGGACCATTAGGGTACTATTATAATTTTGTGGGCCTACGTTTTTGTACAAATCTCTCTTAGACATATTTTTCGCATCTGTCATCTGTACAGATATAGCTAAAATCCTTCGAAAAAGCATACACCTAATTCTGTTTTTACCCGGTAGATTGGTTCCAGAAAAATCCGTGTAAAAGCAACCGTGTAAAAAAAGACATTGATCATATACAAAAATAGGTGATTGGTTTCTTATCTCTAAAACCTATGTAAATCAGTGAAAAACGAGAATTTTTTTAAGAACAATAAATCATGTTTATTTTTACACATACATATATGCATGTAAATATAATGTGTATGTGTGCATCGTTTATTTGCATCTTTTGTGTACGATGAAGACTTAACAGGTAGCTTCTTTCCAGAAATCAACGATTGAATTTTAATTTTTTTATAGTTCTTACTGTGACTTCGTTTAAACCGAATATTTTGTCAAGAAATCTTGAGCCTTCTCCATTTCGAAAGCGATCTAAAATTTCAATTTTGTTTTCTAAAGAAATGGCTTTACATTGTAGTTTTTTATTTGTAGTTTTCGAAGTCTTCTTTTAGGGATGCATTGATAGTTCACAAAATATTAACACATTTCAATTGCTCTAACAAGTAAAAATGCTTGTATGCACAAAAAAGGAATTCCTCTAAATTTTTGATATGAAAATATTTCGCAAAACTTAAATTTTACAAATAAAATCTAAGCTTAAAAGATTTTGAATCGTGCTAAATGAAATAAAATCGTGAAAAAAATTATATTTTTATTTTCAAACCGTGTTAAATCAAAACCTTTGTAATAAAAGACCATGTAAAAACAGAATTGGGTTAATATGACATTGGTCTTTAAAGGGTTAAATAAAATTTATTTCAAACATTTTTCTTGCTCGAAATAATAATGTTTAAGGCTTAAGTTCATTATTATGAAGGGGTACGAAAAATGCTGAAGACATATGAAGAAAAGCAGAATGTATTCTGCTAGTAGCCAGCTTTTTTCTCTTTATTATTAAAAAAATCCTACAAAAAATCAAAACTTCTCACATTTCAACATACTACATATTTCCATTTCATTTAAAAATTAGATCAAATTGTATAATTCTGCAATAAGAATTTTAAATTAAGCGTTACTATGTTATGTGTGTACATATGTTTTTATAGTTTTACCTTAATTTGCATAAAACTACATAACATGTTAAAAAAGAAAACAACATTTCAAAAGTTTCTATGCAAATTCTTGTTTGTAATTCGCATGAAAACAAGTCAGAATACAGAAATATTTGTTTGTTTTATTTGAAAAATGCAGTGCAAAATAAAAACAAGTTTTTCAGCGGGTAAATGCGTTAAATATTTTAATCCTAAAATATTTAAATATATACATATGTATGTATGTAATTGTTATATTCGAATATTGTGTTAAAGTTGTGTTTTATTGTACCAAAATTAATTGTAAAACAACAATTAAACCTTGAATTCTCAGACAACATAATGATGATATCTACACTCTTAATACATCTTAATAGTTCATATTTAACATAAATAATGGCACTTCCTGACAAAAAGTTAAATCTAAAATACCAGAACTTTTGCAAAAGAGGACCTTAAAATAAAATAAATATATTTTTCTTTAGGAGTATATAATTCTCAAGCTAATAAGGCCTAAAGAGTTTTTATGTAAATAAAAAACGAGTTTTATTACATATTTCCCCAACGTTTTTATAGCATCCTGATTCGTTAAAATTTAAGCCATGTATATGAGAAATTCTCTTCGAAATTGTTTGAACTCATTAAAGCCATAAATCATGATTGATTTTCAAACAAAATAGTGGAAATTTTCTAGATGACATATGATCTAGTCAGGTACACTGAACCAAATTTTGAAGGTAATAATGACGAAAATAATTGAATCAACATAATTTTTATTGAAATCTATATACAATTTATTAATATATTCAACAGATTTTTTTTGTTACAAATATATTTTAATACAACCCGTTGATTTAAAAAAAAATTTTAATAGTAAATAAAATTTTGTTAAATTTACAAGAAGTAATACATTCTTAGGAAAACAACCCATAAATTTAAATTTAAATTATTATACGTATTTCACTGGTTGCTTAGGCCAGATTATCAGGAAATTTCTTTTCCTAAATTTAGAGAAACCAACAATACTCTATAAGTCACAAAATTCTAAAAAACATAACCAGAAGTGTAAATGCTTCAACAAAACACCAACAAACCGCGTTTTTATTTTTCCTTACTGTCCTTCTACAATTACACCCAATTCTGTTTTTACGCGGTCTTTTTTTATACGGTTTTGATTTAACACGGTTTGAAAATAAAAAAAAATAATTTTTTACACGATTTTATTCCATTTAGAACGATTCAAAATCTTTTAAGCTTAGATTATATTTGTAAAATTTAAATTTTGCGAAATATTTTCATATCAAAAATTTAGAGGAATTCCTTTTTTGTGCATACAAGCATTTTTACTTGTGAGAGCAATTGAAATGTGTTAATATTTTGTGAACTATCAATGCATCTCTAAAAGAAGACGTCGAAACTTCCAAATAAAAAACTACAACGTAAAGCCATTTCTTTAGAAAACAAAATTGAAATTTTATATCGCCTTCGAAATCGAGAAAGCTCAACATATCTTGGCAAAATGTTCGTTTTAAACGAAGTCACAGTAAGAACTATAAAAAAATTATAATTCAATTAGGCAATCGTTGATTTCTGGAACGAAAGTATCTGTTAAGTCTTCATCGTACACTAAAGATGCAAATAAACGGTGCAAATTCACATTATATGGACATACATATGTGTAAAAATCAACATGATTTCTTGTTCTTAAAAAAATTCTCATTTTTCACCAATTTTAATAGGTTTTAGAGATAAGAAACCTGGAACCAATCTACCGTGTAAAAACAGAATTAGGTGTATATGGTTTTTCCGAAACGTAAGGTGTAATGCTATGCATACACAGATAATTTTGTTCTCGCAAGAGAATCGAAACTTAACAAGTGTTGCTAAAGGTTTTCACAAGCAATTTCATATCTAGTTATATATAAAAATAAAATTTTTGGGAATTTAAATATTAAAATTTAGTTAAATCTACATCCCTTAAAAAAATGTAAATGTGAATAATTAATCTGTTGATTTGACTTAATATTTTTTATTTTATTAAAGGCATTGAATAAAATTAGTAAAATTTAACTTTAGAAAAATTATTTATGTACATTAAAGAAAAAAAAATCAATTTACATTTTTTACTACCGCTGACTACTCCCACTAAAAAAACAAACACTTAGAAATAAAAGCATGGCAAAAACTCGAAATTGCTTATGTCAAATTTAGAGTAGATTAATATTTCAGTGCTCTGGATATAGGATAATTACATTATACTTCCCAATAATAAAAAAGCTCTAATACACGTATTCTCAGATTAAAAAACTTCAACACTTTACCTATTATAGTTCTCTAGTTTCACGACAAAAGTTTTTCAGTTTGTGCGCGAGGTACGAGGTGGCTACTAATCCCATACAATATGTTTCTTGCTAAAGTATGCGTATTAACACGCCTACCGGCCCAATCCAGTCTGTATTTTTCTAGACTATAGATTTTCGTTTGCTTGTTATTTGAGTAAAGTTTCAAGAATCTACCTATTGCAGTTCTCTAGGTACACTTTAATAACTCCTTACTTTGTATGGGAGGTACCACGCCCACGTGTAATACCAAAACAGAAGTACCTTATATTACTATCCGCATATCTAGTAATAAACTGTGAAAACTCCAGGAATATCGTTCCACTGGTCTACGCAGCTATATCTTCCCATAAACAAACATATTTTGTGCTTTATATATAATCGTTTGTGAAAATATATAAAATATGTTAGCGGTAAATTTCGGCATGGTGTTGTTGAAAATGCGAATGAATTTCTTGAGCAAATCTTGAACTATTGGCGATAAGGAACATAAATAGTTCTGTGGACATTTTGAGGAAACTAATCCAAAATCAAATGTACGCAATGGAAATTTTTATGCAATTTAATTTTTTGGACTATATTGAAGATTAGATAAAAAACTGATGACAAAGTTAAAAAAGACTAAATTTTTGTATATTTACATCCTTTAAATAAAGAAAAAAACATAGTCATATTAAAAAAATGTCTTAATTTATAAAGAGAAAATCGTATTTTTCTGCACTTGCACTATTTTTTAGTTACTTTTAACCAGGATTCAGAATTTTTTTAAGCGAGTTGAAATTTCAAAATTTATAATATTTCTCATAAATCAAATTTCTAAAATTTTATATTTTTTCACGGTCATAAATGAACAACAAAAAATGCTCTGCCTACGATCACACATGAATGAATGTAACTATTTTTCCTTATATTGAAGAAATTTACTCAACATGACTATTTTGTTTCGTTATTTAATAGGATGTAAATATAGCCATTTCACTGTTGCTTAACCAGATCGTAAGTGGATTTTTCAAACTTCCAGAAATTTAACAAACTAATTGAGAAGTTTATTAAGTCTAGAAAGCAAGAAAAATTAAAATTTTCAAACAAAAAACCATTTGATAAGAATCTGGCTATATATTTGAAGGAATTATGAGCGTTTAAAAATAAATAATGTTATATAAAAAAACTAAATAAAAAAACCAAAAATTTTCAAATAACTCACATTAACTTCTTTTATGGATGTAAATTCAACTAATTTTATGGGTTGTTTTTCTTAAAATTTTTTAAATTTTTTCACGATGGGTAGTGCAAACTGCACAAACGATGCAAACGTGAGCAAGAATGCAACGTTTATATCAACACAACAACAAAACATACATACTTGAAATTTGCTTCCTTCTGCTTCGTTTGCACCAAAAAAACCTTGAGCAAAATATGTGTGCATATTTGCTCAGATGCAAATAAAAATAAACAAGAGTTTTTGAATTATTTGTAAAAAAAGAAAAATATTAAATTAAATTAAATCTTTGTAAAAATCACAAATAATTTTATATAAAATTTTCCTTTTTCTGTTTTTATTTGTATTTAATATTTTTCTTTTGTACTTTTTCATGAGTTGCCAGATTTTTTAAAGAAAATTAAATGCTTTGCACAACAATACAATATATTTAAAAACTACGCTTACGATGTATATGCACTGCAAATTTGCAATATGCACTTTAATATACACTTTAGCCATCGTGAATTAGGGGTTTTCACGATTATTTAAATTTTTTTTATGTTTTTAACAAAATAAATTATGTTAATTTGAATAAAATTAGTTTATATGAATAAATCGTATATAGATTTGAGTAAAAATTAATTTTTTTAAACTATTGTATTTTTGTTCTTAAGGTTCTACTAATTTTTTTCGTAAATATTACCTTCGATATCTGGTTCAGTGTGATAAGTAATGAATTAGCTCGATCTCTGCTCTTTTATATAAATGTTTGTACATTTTTTTTTCATTTCATTCAAATCAAATAAAAGCTTAAGAAATGCCCAGCTCTAAAATAATTTGCAGGGGCGAGGTACCCAACTTTGAGACCACATAGTGCCACCCCTGGCAAGTGGATGGTGCCCAACGTCAAATTTTAAGCTAAGATACTTCTTTGCTATGCTCATGAAAAATTTTGGATCAATCGGTTTCCAAAATATTTTGATTCTGCCCCACTGAGCAGTGTGTGATGTCATATTTTCCTTTTTCTTTAAACACCATATAAAAAAAATTTAACTTTTATTAATAAGATAAATAAGTATTGCACGCTTTTATAAAATCTCACGCACAATTGGCCTATTTATTGTATAAAACTTACTACGCTATCGTTGCAGTTCCACTCGAATATAAAATTATTTCACACTCACAACGTAATGGCACGTTATATTTTCTAATAGTTTATATATGATTCTGCTCGGATTAATATAAAGCTTTTATATTTATCTCAATATGTGAATATGTTTTGTTTCAATGTTCCGGCACTTATTACTAGTAGATAAATATGAACACATGTACTTTTAAAAGTATTGCAAAGTAAAGAAGGTCTAAAAACTAACATTTCTCTATACCAAAGAGACAATCTGCCTGTGTATTATTCTAAAATAATAAAATTTTTAAAACAGTTTTTCATGGTATTTTTTGCTTTTTGGGTAAGAGAGATTGGGATTTTGCAATATTTTTAGGTTGGATAAACGAAAAAAATGCCATGTAGGAGTAATAATTTTACTTGTCCATTTTATGAACTGGCAACAAATGTGTGTTATGGCTACTTTTTTCTTGAATTTTCTATATTTTTGTAAATTTTATTTTCGATTGCACTGAAGTCCTTTTTGTATTTTTCTACAATTTTAATAATGTAAGTGAAGTCTTTTTTTAATTTTTCGACCATTATAATAATTCAAATATAATTTCGATGTGATATCCAATTTTAGAATAATTTAGCTACAAGATTTATAATGTAAAATGCTTTGCAGCAGTTAAAATAATAAAGAATTATTGTCAATAAAATATTTATGCTTTACTCTTGAAGATATACTTATATGTATGCTTGAAGATAATTGCTTTAAAATTTCTATTCGTTTAACAATTCTATGAAAATTTTACAGAAATATAAAAGTTGCGTCGTTTATTTAGCTAACATACAAGTTATATGTAAATTATAAAATACAAATAATCCCTCCATAACAGTTCAGATTTTTCTTCACACTGCAGTTGAGCGTTGTGTTGCTAGCAGTTTCTCCTAATTAAATTGTTAATTAAATTGTTTATTCAATTAAATTGGATTTAACACTACCTCTTTTGTCAGCAAAGGAAATTAATAAAACCTAGGATCAGAGCATGCTCTATGCAATAACGCAAGTAGTTAAAAGAAGAAAATTAATTCTTTTCATCTGGAAGGAGTCACCCAGTAATGCGATGAATAACAGCATTACTGTCAACTACGTATTATCATCAAAGATATTTTTAACATTGATAATGAACCAACATATTAAACCATATTAGATCTAATTAAAAATGATAGCTTAAATGACATTCTAAAGCTTAAAGATACTAGTTTGTAAAATAACTATAATATCACATTGAAAGTAAGTGGCGTCTATAATAACATTTTGCAAATACAAATACAAATACAAATACAAATTATAAAAGAATAGTTGCTAAACGTCGCACAAAGGGGTATTTTGGCAATCTAGCAATTTAGCTTATATTGCCTCTGAAAATAATAACAATTAATTTATTTATGACCGGTAAAAAGTTTTTTTACTCGTATCTACCTATGCAAATGAGCAAAAACAGAAAAAATCTAAAATTAGGAAAAAATCACAAAAAATGCGCAACGTTTTTTTTATTGTTTAAAAGTATACATTTTCACTTTTCACTTTTTTTTTTGACAAAAATATATTTTTTTTTCTTTTGAATAAAATTTTTTATCATAAAAATATAAAATAGAATTTTTCTATAAATTAATATAATTAGCTGTTAATATAACCTTGCAGAGAAAAAAAAATCATTATAAAATCAATTGATACGTTTAGCCAAAAAAAAGGCAATAAAAACGTATGCATTTACTCAACATTCCTAATTTTTACTGTGTCCCAAAACTACAAATCTCAAGCAAAAGTCTTGAAGATGCACTATAAGATGCGGAATTTTATAGTCTATCGATCTGCGTACTTACATTTTTACATTTCTTAAATTTAATATTTGGCTTATGTCCGGCTAGATTGACAAAACACCCCAATATGCGTCGGTTCGTTAGTTAATCAATTTAATTATAAAGAATTAGTACATCGGGAAAATTTTATTTTTTCTAGGTCAGCGTTGTATTGAAATATTTTTTATTGTAGAATTTGTTTTGAGAATAATCATTTTGTAGTGCTTTGTAAAAAAGTTTTTGGGTTTAGATTCAATTTTGTGATCTCATTTTAATTATTTTCGTTATTTTTATTTCTATTATTATTTATTTTTCTGTTATTAATTTCATTATTAATTCTTTTTTTTTAATTTTTATACTGTTAAATTTAGCTTTTTATTTAAATTTATTACAATATTTGTTAATTGTTAATAATATGAAAGCAGAATATTGTAACCGATTATGGCCAAGAGGCTAGGTTATTGAAAATAAATCAAAATAAATAAATAAATAAATATTTTTCAACGTATCGTCTAGTACCTTATAAAAATCTAAATATCACCAAAAATCTAGAAAAAATTTAAAATTTGGCAAGAAGCTAAAAAATTAAATTTCTACTTTGTCAATATTAATTGCATCACTTTAGATTTGAGCATGCGATGAGGTAGCTTAGTATCCTGATTCCATTACAGGGTACTTTTTTTTCGCAAAAATATCTTATTTCCAAGAGAAAATAGATAAAAGGCAGTGAAAGTACGCAGTTTTACCAATTTAAAAGTAATGCATCTTTAAGGCACCTTTTTATTCTTGAAAACGGGGTATCTTAAATACAGTTGCACAACAGATGGCGCTATCAATATATGAATTACTTACTGCCAAATAGGCAATTGAATAAAATTTGTATTTGATTTGTATTTTTACTTTGTGGAATACGTTGTTATTAAAATATTTAAATTACCTTTTACAGAGCTTTACAATAATTTTTAGAATAATATATAAATTTTAAAATTTATATATAAAGGAAATACGTATACGTGAAGCATTATAAAGGTATGAGTCTTAAAATTTGGTGTTGATTAATTTCAAAGCTAAATCGGACGCACACAACGTTTGTTGGCAAAGCTAGTTTTATACAAAAGTAGTGTTTAAAAAGAACTTTGTTACTACCCTGTTTAACCCCTCATACAAAGTATTTAATAACTATACCTTATATGCAGAATTATAATAGTAAGGACATTTGTTGTTAACAATTTTCACAATTTTAAATGTAAAAAACGGTAATATAATTTCAAATATTTTGAAAAAATATTTCAAAAAGGTTGTCTTTCTTTATTTTTAATTAAAATTTTTTAATCATGTCACTAACCGACATCATTGTAACATTTTAAAACTAAACAATTTTGTAGTCATTTATTATAAAAAAAAATAAGAATAACTAAAACTAAACTAACTAAACCACAGTAGAGAAAAAGCCAACGAATTGCATAGTTATACTTATATAGTTCAACCAACCCAGCAAACATGTGTTTAAATTTAATTTAGTTGTGTCTAAGAAGCAGTCGAAAACTAAAAAATGTAAAAAGATAAAAAAATACATTTGTTTAATTGTACATACAGATGAAATTTGAAGTCAATAAATTATATTACAAATTAGGTGCTAATATTAAAGAAAAATTCGGAAAATTTAATTTTTAGATACCAGGAGAGTGGAATGCATATTTTCTAGACAGCTACGTCGGTCATAAGCATTCTTCGTACATACGCGACAGCATAAATTCCATAGAGAGAGAGAGAGAGAGAGAGAGAGAGAGAGAAAGAGTTCACAATTATAACATAATTTTTATACCACGTATAGTTGTGAGTAAAATAAAATATTTGCTGGTATATTTTTAAATAACACTTCAACACAGCAAAAACTGTAATTTGTTAAAACGTATGTTAACCCTACTTTTTCTTTCACCGCAAGCCTGTCAGCAATATCACATTATGTAGTTGAAATGGACACTAAAAAACAATAGCAAGTATAGGAATCGTGTAAATTTTAAATAGGTTTTTGTGTTAAATTTGTTTAAAGTGAGTTAACCACATTGCCAATAAAATGAATTATTTGTTTCGAATATGTTATCGCTTGCTCTAACTCTAGTCAACATAATAAATCCAACTCACCATATATCAACAATAAGCACGCGGATTGACCTTTTTTTGTGTCTAATATTGTATGATCAGATATCTGCTTCATGTTTTTTTTAACTTATTGCTTACAAGTTCAATAAATTAAACTGTGTTTCACATTTCGTGATTTTAAACACGATATCAATCATTTATATGAATGCTCATCATGCATTACCTGGAGTGACATCTATTTTATGTTGTTCGTTGAAGCGAAATCTTCATTTTCGGAGCACAACATTAAATATTTTTTTGATTTAACTGTACCACTGAAACAGAAAAATATAATATTTACCCAAAAACCCTATAGAGATTCAGCATACGGAAGTTGGAAACGATATGAAACTCCTGAACTTAAAATTCACTATTCCATTTCCAGGAAAAATGTTAATAAACTTATTGAACGGGCAAAAACCGAATATTATTCTAAACGGTTTAGTACTGCAATCGATTCACGATAAACTTGGAATACTGTTAGTGAAATAGGAATAGGCAGTGCAAACAACAATATTGATTGTCTGTAGGATGTAAATATGCTTAAAAGCTTTTACTTTTACTTTTACATCCCTGTTATCCAAGCAAATCCCACTTTTTTTAATTTTTCGGCACACCTACTAACTACCATAACTTTACAGTTTACTATATTATACCAAATAGTACTATTCTGTATAAATTATTCTTTCTTTTGTAGTTTTTATATCTCAAATTACTTAATGCCTAAAAAAGAAAAATATTATATTTAGACATACATATGTATTTTTAACTGTAACATATCACAAAATATTTCGGGAGATACACACATCATTAAGCATATTAGTGAGTTAGCAGTCATAATTCATTTCGAAAATAAATGCACAATTTTTCATATTTATGGCATTGTCGCAGATATTTAGTCTGAAGTGTTAATGCAAAGTCTCTACCTTATCATGAATTTAACTGTAATCACCATATTTCAAATACTAGACTGATAAGCGTTCACAATTACTAGCCTTAGCAGTTTGCGTATTGACATGATATTGAAATCTATTGTATGGCCAGTTATTTTGTAAAGTATCTTTCAAAGACTCATTAGTATTTTAGCGACCATTTGCGCCAGAATCCTATGGTTATTCTACAACAAAATTTATAAAACATACTGCAGAAATATGATGCTTGTAAGTAGTAATTTATTCATGCATAATAATACCCAGTATACTCTCACAAATGTGTACAAAAATTGAATATAAAGTTGACCATAAAACCGACAGTATTATTTCTTAACTAACCTTAGTAATTTTTGTACCATTATGTGATTTTTCGCAGTTTATACAAGAAAGTAAGAGGGAGGTAATTTGAACATAATCATGAATTCCTCTTAGCAATAAAATGAGCTCTAAACATCTAAAGGTGCCATTTGCTTACAAATATCAACAAAGTGAAAAATAGCCACTACGAAAGTTGTTTCAAAACAGAGAGCTTAGTAAAAAGCTAATATTGTAAATTAAGTTTACTTCTAACATAAACTTTTAAATAAGGCAATGACTATGTGGAACCCAAAAAACCGGTTAAGTCGATAATTATGCTATGCAATAATAGCTATGAAAAAATAAATAAAAACTAACACTTAAACTAAATGAAATAACACTATAAATAAAATCGAGAAGAAAACAACTTTTTCTCTCTAACAGCTTTCCATTAATAAGGTTCCCGATTTTCACACTCTTTCAAACTAGCAAACTTGCTTAGCTCGCAAAAGAACCATTCTACGAAAACATCAAAGATCTTGGCATCTCCGAAGCGAGATGGCAAAACTACGGCAAGAAAGTCTATATGCCATGGATTAAACGGTCAAAATAAATATCACCGCTACGAATTCTCCTGAATCCATTTTAGCTATTTTCGTATTATGCTTGACACACCCCCGGGGGTTCCAATTGTCACTGCAGGAATGGCAAATGCTTTGACGCGTTTCACTCGGGGAAAATAGGGGCAGCAGACGCTAGGGTTCCTAGAACCTAAATCTGGAAGAAAAGGTCTGTGTTAAAACATACGGGTTCTCTTCAAGGCCCGACCAGTGCCCAAAGGACGGGTACCACGGGAATCGGTGGCCCCACAGAGAGCCTATCCTCTCTGTGACCGGTTATTGGTGAGGTCCCCTTTGGGGGTACACGTGGTGGTTGTGGTTTAAGATCGATTAATGTAGGTATGGTGCAAGGTCGATCAATTGTGCTGTTGCACTCACAACAGACGGAGTTTGGATAGTCTCCAAACCCCTAAGCAAGAGGCTATAATATGGATCTACGCTTGCCTTGGATAAGGCTTCCCATATTATATAAATTGCTACTCATTGTGACTATATCACACACAAATTGGGATTGGTGGCAGTCGTAAAGTGTTGTTATACTACACAATGGTGGCGCTAGTCTACGCTTAAGTTTCACTCGGTGATAAGACCAACGTGAGATTAGGCCAACTAGGCAGGTACTCACGTTAATCTTGTTCCAAACAATACCGCTTGACATATCAAAATTAAATTTAATATGAGCCTTTGGTATATAGTGGTGAAGAGCATAATCGGGTAGGGGCAAGGGGTAGTTTACTTAACACCTCAAACCGTAAATAATTAATTTTTCGTTTCGAATATACTTTTAACTTATATTCTTTATTTAATATATCCATAAAAATATCTGTTTCCATTGGATATGGTAAAGATGAGTGTAGGCCACCAAGATTTTTTTGAACCGTAATAGGTAGATTTTTGAAATCTTTACAGTAAATGTGTTGCTTCAGCCGCTGTAACCATTACTTGAAATTAAAGGTTGTTACATCAGTCTCATATTTTTCACGTATATTATCTTATTTTTGGAATCGTAGTAGGTTGACTCCTGATATTTTCATAGAAAGTCCTTATATTAGAACACTTTATTATATTTTATATTATACAATATCTATATTTTACAATATCTATTAAAGACATGTAATGAAAATAAATTTATTAAAACTAAGCTGTTCTCTAGATGTCGTGAAATTGAGGAATTTGATCTACTCTTTTAAAAGTTATAGGCAGGCACTTGATATTTACACAGGTTTAGTACTATGCTCTAGTGTAAAAAATAATTAAAAAATAAAGGGGACCCATAAGACGTGAAAAAATTAACAACTGTATTTTTATAGTTGTACTGAAGTTAGTACGGAACCCTACGTTTTTGAGTCTGCCTCGAACTTGACTGATTTTTTATTTATTTATAATTGTTTTACTGATTAAATGCAAAAATTACAAGTAACTATTTTACTTACTATATTTTAAAATATTACCATGTCAAAGCTATAAAAATATATACTAATGACTGAACAAGCTAATAATACTGCCCCTCAAAAATTAAAAAAAAGTACTTGGTACAATTCATGCACTAAGTAGGAAGTTTAATTGAACTTAATTTTTACAAAATTTGTTTTATGTCCTGTGGAAATTTTACAAATTTTATATGTGATGCATTTTTTGCATATACGAGTATATACATATGTACATATACATATACGAGTATATATAAATGCAAAAATATATTATTTGTTTGATGATGACTTCTACACCACAAAATTAAACTAAACATTCCTAAAAGATGATAAATCACTCTAACTGGGAAAAAAATACTCGAATGAAAACATTGTGTAAGTGAACATTATTGCAGAATATATTCGTTTTATTACATTTTGTTTAGAAAAGTTTTCCTATTTAAACACCAAACAAAGTTATCTACATTTTAAGCTCCCGCTGTAGAAAACCGTTTAAGTAAAATGATTTTTTGCCATCATCAATCACGCTGTGGAACATCGTTTTTTAAATGATTTTGTAATCATTTTATTGCTATAACTTACGACATGTAACTTCGCAATTTAATTTAAACTTTGTAATTACTAAATGGCATTCCAAATAGACTACTATCTAACTAAGCAAAACAAGCGGTATTCAAAATTTTTCATCTCAAGCATAACACAGTGCTACAACAAAAAAATGATCTGCAACATTTTTTGTGTTATTATCTACAAGATTTTGTCCACGTCATAGAACGATTTATTAAAAAAAAAATGACGCTTGCAAACTCTAAAATTTACGCCATAATTATTTTAGTACTTAAAAAGTTAAACTTTTTCTTTTAAAAGTAAATTATTTATTGTGGCGATGAAAGTCGCCGTATCTGTTTTCCCCGTACATTTATATTTATATTGTGATATTGTTTTTGTATTAAAATACTTTTTATATTTTTTATAATTAATCTTTTTTTAATCTTACATATAATAAAATAGTATCTCATTTCCTACCTGCCTGGATGGACATTAGTATCCCGATTCCAATATAGGATACCTTTATTCCGCAAAAATATCTTATTTCCAAGAGAAAGTGCAGAAAAAGCAGTCAAAGTACGAAAATTTCTTTTACCAATTTTTAATTTATGCTGTAGCATATGATAGGGCATCTTTTCTAATTAAAGGCGAGATATTTTAAACCCAGTTGTGCAATAGATGCCGCTGTTTTAAAATTGTCACGAAATATGAATTACTTACTGCCAAATAGCCAATTAAATAAAATTTGTATTTGATTTCTATTTTTACTTTGTGGAATTACAATGTTATTAAAATATTTGAAATACCTTTTATGGAGCTTTAAAATAATGTTACAATTTTATCTAGGGGTTGGTACCTTTATATAAAGTAAATACGTAGGAGTCTTAAAATTTGGTATGGATTACTTTCAAAGCAAAATCGAACAAAATATTGTCAGGACGCACACATCGTTTATGGGAGCACCTAGCTTATAATAATATTGTTACCGCTAAATGGTACACATTGTAATTAATACCAATTAATATTTAAACCCTCCTTTGAAAGTAACTAATATCAAACGAGCCATCTGAAAGCAACATCGGTAGCTAATTTGGAGTACATGAATTTTGATAATTAACGTTGGGTGTAAGCTTACGAATTTATACAAATAATATTAACGAATTTTCCGTCAGTCGTGATATAGGGATTAACTAGATAAGACAATTGTTCCATGATAGCCTGCAGATTATAATTGAGCATAATAGGTAATCTTTGTCTGACCTAGAAATATATACAGTAGTTCCCATCTTATTGTTGGTTCAGTGGTTCCCGTAGTATCCTGTAGGCTCACTGCCCAAATCTTCCGGTCAGACAGACAGACCTGCCTCGGTATGTATCTCACGGGAGTACTTTTCCTGTCAACGAGCAAGTTGACTTAGGCAAAATATAAAGAAATGTTCATTACAGTAATAATATAATTGTTACTTACTCTTCTATAAGGTAAGTTTTTTATGAACATATGTATAACTAATCTTGCTTTAAGAGGATTCATTACTTCAATTAACTTTCTACTAAAGATCTTGCAAGATTCCTTTCAGCTCCAAAGAAAAATTGGAGCACCTTCATCTTACCTAAAATACAAATATTTAAATGCAAGAAGATGTTTGGTTTTATGGAAACGACCCGATTCTATATTATTACTTTAACAAGAAGTTAAACTGGAGTTCAATTGGTTAATCTGCAATTAAAAAACTGGTTTTATTTGCTGGTGCAGCAACTAAATAAAATTCAAAACAGCAATTTTTGAAATTTGTGTCTGTCTGTACGTCTGTCTGTATTCGCATCACGTAAAAACCACTTGATGAATTTTAATAAAATTTTGTAAGGAGGTACCTTAGTATCTTGGTTCAAATATAGGATATATTTTTTCCGAAAAATTATCATATTTCCAAGAGAATAATTGCAAACTTGACGGAAACTTTTATTTTTGAAAGCGGGATATTTTAAACACTATTTACATAACTCTACAATAATTTAAGAATTTTATTTAAATTTTAGAATTTTATATAAAGCCTTTGTTCTTGAGTAATTATCCAGGGATGGGTACCTATATAAAAAGTAAAGACATAAACATTGCTTCGAAACACTAAAAAACTAAGAGTCTTCAAAATAAGGTGTGAATTGCATTCAAAGTAAAGTAGAACAAAATATTTTCAGGAAGCCTACGACATCGTGGGCACGGCTAGTAATAAATAAAATATATTTAAAATTTAGTTTAGAACCAATTTTTATGAAATGATTGTTTTAAAATACATTTCAAGTAAGTTTTAGTTATTATGAATATGGGCACAAGTTGTTAAATTATATAATTTTTAAAAACTTAAAACATTTTCGAAAGAGAGTTTTTGTTCATGTCTAAATATATAAATATTTGTAGTATTGAAGGATTTGTATGTAAGTTATTTTTTTATTCAAAAAATATAAAAAAAATTTTATTTTTTTAGAAAATTATTTTCCTTATTTTTGCGAGGGGAGCTCACTACAGACTTTAGTTTTTGCATTAAACTTAATTAATAAAAAAAGTACTATTTAAGTAGTATTTAACATTCCTGATGCCACCACAGTTTACTTGCTAATTTTTTCTAGTACAGCGTTTATAAACTTTTTGATTTTTGGAGAGAGAACAGACCTAATGAATGTAATTTTAACTAAACAAATATTTTTTTCCACAAATTAACTAAAATAGCAAAACCCATTCTTAGTAAATGATGATATGTGTAGAACTATGCTTTTATTATTGTTTTTTAGAAATATATTTATTATGTTGCCTAGTGTAATAGTTTTCGTATGCTACTGACCATGTAAAATTAGAAATATATGTTTTTTGTTTTTGCCATTATTTTTTATTTGTCAAAGTTTGTAATAGAAATATAGAAATAAAAATTGACACTACTTGAATATTTTTTAATTTCTAAAAATTAAAACTCTTTATAAAGGGTCATATTATTTATAGAACATTTTAGTATTCAAAGTTTAAAGAAGTTTTTGGTTTTTTACAATATATATTAGATAATTAAAATTCAGCTACAGTGCAGACCAAGTTATTAGTATTCATTGTTGGTATAACGAGGGTGAAAAATTCACGAGATACAAAGGTGTAAAAATTGTAACAACCTTTTGTTGCAAAAAGATGAGGTAATGCCTTCTGTTCATTACATATGTATATGCCGCAATAAAACTAAAAAACTCATATTAACGCTGATTTTGACATTCCAAAAAAATATTATATATGAAAAACAAAAATGTTGTTTTCTTAAATATAAAAATATAATTAGGGTTTTAAGGCGCAAGTTAGAGTAGCAATATTTGTTAGCTTTTATTTTATTGTTATTTGTGTTGAATTGAATTACGATAACACAAAAAATACTTCTGGTTAATATTATTTGTGTTGAATTGAATTACGATAACACAAAGACTACTTCTGGTTAAGTACTTGTGTGCGACGTCCAGTGTTGCCGTTGGAAATTTTTTTTTTTACCAAAATTTTCCCAAAAATGAACCAAAACCGTTTGCATCGGACCAAATTTTAAAACTCAATTAATATACCAATTAATGTTTTTAAAAACATACAGGTTTGAAACATAATTTACAAAAAAATTTAATTTAAATATTTCAGGTATGAAAAAAAATATATATTGAAATTTATACATAACTACATTTAAAATGTCGAGAACTAAAAAAATCTTATTCAGTCTTTTTGTGTATGTATTTTACATTTACTGTTAAAAAAGAATATTGAAACATAACTTATTTAATATGATTATTGGCATGTATTAAATACATTAATATCAACAAATTTTTCAATTTGTTTGAGATCACTTGCAGGACAAAGAATTTTAAGTATAAAAAATTATTTAGGTAAAATATTTAATTAGCACTTAAAATTAAATTATTTTATATTTGATTAGATATGTCTCTTTTTGCTGACCACACATAGTGTGGATTATTTATTTCAATAATTTCTTTGCAAGATATAATACTGTTGATAATATTTACTTCTAGTTTATTTCTTAATTTTTTATACGCGATAGAGTTAAAAATTTGCGTTCAGCTGCGGCGGAGCTATGTGACAGAGAGATAACAAATTAAATATAAAATTAGAAATATTTCCAAAACATTTTTCATTTAAACCGATTTTTATTGATGCTATTTCTTGCCAAAAGTCATTAATATTTAAATTAGCGGAAATTTTTATTTCGCTGAGTCGCAGCAAATTCCCTTCTGCTACTATTAAATCAGGATCACATTCAATTAGTTTAGGAAACTTTTAAAAAGTCGTTACTAATTTTTAAATTGGTCCGACCATCGGATTTCAAAAATTTTCCGCCCAAATTTGGTCCAATTGGACCAAAACGGCAACGCTGGCGGCGTCACATAATCAAAATCCTACTTTTGTGTGTTTAATTTTAATTGGGATTTTTACCACAATTAATATCCATAAATTTTAATTTATATGTATTCGTATTTATATGATCCAAACTCTTAAGCTTGGTTTCATAAATGAAATTACTGATAATTTGAAAAGCAAACATTATATTTCAGCGATTTTTTTCTGACAAACAACAAGCATTCGGTATAGTGTGGCACTATGAAGACAAGGTTTTATTATATGCATAGACGTGTTTTGTAAATATAATTATTAATTATAGATTTGTTCTATAAAGTTATGTATTTTATTGGAGTTACATACAAAAATAACATAAATAACAAATTATTTATTCCTAAAATAGACAGATCTATATAAATGAAATCAAACGTAGTTCGTTGGTAATCGCATCGCTTCAGAAAGGTTGCACCGATTTGGCCATTTTTTAACGTCATCGTAACCCAACTTAGGTTTTTATGGACCATGTAAATTGACCACGCCCACTTTTACGCTCACTTTTTAGGTAACTAATGAACTATAATAGGTGCAGCTAGTTATAGTTTAGCCTGTATTTCGGCTACATTGGAATAGTGTGCGTGGTAAAAATTATTATCGTCTATCCGGATATCTGCAATAGGTAGAGTTTTGGAATTTTGCACGCGTAACCCTCATAATAATGTGAATAGTCTAGCAAAATATAGATAAATATTGGGACAGTGGACGTGGTACCTCCCATACAAAGTGAAAAATTATGATAACCATAAAAAGTAAAATATTATTGTTTTATTTCGCATATTTTAGAAAAAACAAATTGAATGGCAAAAGTGGGCGTCGTACCTTACATATAAACTGAAACAGTTTTGTCGTGAAGATAGCATAGGTTAAAGATTAGCCATACTTTTCTTCCAAGTGTTTATTTTTTTTTTTCGAATGGATGTAGCCAAGCGCATCGGGGATAGCTCGTTGCAGATAAATAGAACGTTAAACATTTTTTGGATAAACAAATTTTATGCCATTTTAAAATACATACATATGTAAATTAAATTATATTAATATTTTCATTTTGGAAAATTCACTTCATTTTTCATTTTTGTCAGCTTATAGTTTATTACCTCTTCTTCTGTCATTTTTTGGAAGTTGGAAAATTTATTATAGTTTGTTATGCAAGCATATATATATGTATATGTAAGTGTATGGAACTTTTGCTCAGTAAATATTTTTTTATTCAATCATTAATATCATTTTGTCAAAACGTCAAAAAGATTCACATATGTAAGCGTATCTGAACTAAATATCGTTATTTTATACAGTTTTTTGCTGACTGCTTTTACAAAAAATTACGTAAACCCTACCAAACAAACACTCATTCTCAACAATGCCAAGTAAACTGAAAATAACATAATCTAGTCAAAGTAATGAAAGTAAACTAAGTAATAATTCAGAGATTTTATGTAAAAAATTTTAAACATTTTTATTATTACAAAATTCTTAAAATAATTACAATTTCTTAACCTTAATAAATATTATTTTTTAACCAGAGTAATTATTATTATATTATTATTATTATAGCTAAAAAATAATGCTGTAAAAATTATTTATAAAAAAAACTAAAGAGACAGCCAGAAACGACAGCTACACCAGATGGTATGACAACAGTAGTTAAAGGAATGCACATAATCAACCCCTAAAAAACTCACCAATAGGCGTCAAATCGCATGCTTTTCGAGGCTAAGAAACGGATCCATTGTTTGACTTTAAATAATTCAGTGGCTTTGTAAATCATATGACACATAGCACATTATAAGTTGCTTATATTTATATCGTTGAGTTTTGGAAAAAAATATTTACCATTCGCTGCAATAGCAGCTTATATCTTATCGGAAAAAATATTGACCAGTATGTTAGCAGTTAGCTGACAATCCACAACAAAAAGTTAATATTTATGGAAGCAGTGGTAATTCATTCAATTGCATTAGATTGTTTTGACTCCATATTCGGAAATTTTGCTTGTTTAATAAAAATAAATCTCATCAATACAAGCAGAGAAAAACCATTCTTGTGGCATGATCAAAAGAATTACATTATGTTCTCTGTAGAAATATATATTTTTATGAAGAAAAAATTTTAACATAAGTTTTGGTTAAAATTTTATCATTAAATGGTTGCTACGCCTAAAAAGGAAACATGGTTGGTTTTATCTATTTTAGCAATTATATCTAAACTTCGAAGCACAAAAAATTTTCTATAGTCATTCTAAAATAATATGTTATTTTAACCATAATATATTAATAATAAATAAAATAGTTTAATTTATTGTAACCAAATAATTTTAAACGCATGCATATATTTTTTTAGTCAGCGGATTTTACTTAAAAAAAAATTATTAAATTTGTAACTTATTTTACTTTTGTGAATTAAAAACATAACCTAATTTTTGTTAATATTTAAATAAATTTTTAACAATGTAATTATCAGGGTTTCAAGTATGATTAATTATAATGTGGTTTGACTACATCCATATAATTTTATCATAATACATATGTTGCTCTTAGACTATGTTTTTTATGCGTGTAAGCAATGTTCCGATAAAATATATGAATTTTGTATGGAGGTAACCTACATTTTCCTACTGAGTACAAAACAAAATTATCGTATAGACTTCATCTTATAGAAGCGATTGTTTAGACAGCAATATTTAATAGTATTATTCATACAACTAAATTAATCTCTCAAAAAATTAATATCTTTCTGTTTTTGTTTTGTTCGCAATTCTACGGTTGTAATGGTTAAACCAAACAGATGAGTAGAAACCCAACTGTTTTGTTTACGATCTTTGTCATTCAAAAAGTATCTGTTTTGGTTTTACTCATGTACAAAACGAATAATGCGTGCCCAATTATATAAGGCAACTTTTGTGTTTCAAATTGCAATTTAATAATTTTTATTGCCGCATTTTGAATGGATGTTTCCATTTTAAACTTCGTAATTAAAACTACGAATTAGTACACCAGACGAATTTTAAGTGTTCATATACATATGAAACCTTTCAATTCCTCCTTCCCCTCTCGTAATCTAAAAAAGAATAGGGATTTTAGACTCGAGCTATCATCAAAAAATTTATTAGTGTATTTTTAGTATTATTGTGTGTTTTAGTATTATTGGTGTGGAATTTAACTTCGCCAACAAAATAATCGCTAAATTTTTAGTGATAACTTTTTCCGAAAGACAAATATTTGTAGAAAATTTAGTTTAGGAATAAATAAATATTTTAGATATTCATTAAGCTCAAAATAATCTTCTTCAAAAATTTACCCTGCAGGGCACATATTAAAAACAATCTATATTTGTATTACGTCATTTTAACTAACACTTTTACATGATAGTTTTTCAAAAGCAAAATAATGCATTTAGCAACTGTGCTGCAGTTTATCTTGTTGTGTCTACGTACATTGCCTTTAAGAATATTTTGTATGACATTTGTACGTGTACCATTTGACTAACATCCTATGTCATATAAATTTAGCAGATGAATTAAAAGAACGTAATACAAATACGTGAGAATATATACACCCAAAGAAAATACGTGGTTGAGATAAACATAATCTAAGTGCAATATATTAGTATTAAAAGATATGTTGTGGTTGTGGTCAAATTATATTATTATTAAAAATAATAACAATATTTTTATGTTGAAATCATATATTAACAGTCTTATTATTGACATTTTAAAAATAACAAAAATAAATAAATATAAACATTTATCATATTATGATGATATATAAACAATATATGGTTAGACTAAATGATTATAATACTATGTAATGTCATATGGGATAGACTAATTTGTTATAATATTCTTGATAATAAAATACACAAATAACTATTAGTTTTTTTATTATTGTTTTCATTAAAATAGATGACGCTTTCATTATACATATTATACTTATTATACTAGCAAACCATAATTATCGCTTTATATTATAAATAATAATTAAAAATGTATATAAGGTTAGGTATGGTTAAACCGTCCACCCGCACAAGTCGATTTCACTCGGAGGCCATTAAGGCCCATTGTGGTGCCCCAACGACCAATTACTACTAGAGATTCTCATACGCTCCGACATACGTCCAATCATACTGTGCCCTGTAATGATATATAAACATACAAAACAATTGCTTACCTTTTTTTTAAATATATATTTTTTAAGCAAAATACTATGGCTCAAACCAACATTTATTAATATATATAGTGATTCTTAGGTTAAAAGTGGTTTTACACGACGTTTATATATCATATGACTTGTCACTTTTCCATGTGTAATTTCTAAATACGTCGTGTGAACCTTTTCAAACATAACATGTGTATTTTCCATGTGTAAAATACATATGACATTTTTCATTTAGAACGTGTTCTATTTTGATATGACAAAGCATCTGACATCCTGTAATGCCAACTTCATATTTTACTATTTTAGGTTTGTTGTGGTGCCAAAGCACCAAAATCGTGGCAAAAGCACTAGGTTTTCATCTTTGCATCAGCTGGGGTTAGCAATAGAATACTGTGTGGCGGAAAAATTATATATTATAGGTTATGTCAGATGTAATTACACATGTATGTTTAAAAGAAAAAATTATAAACCGTATGTAAAATGGCTATTTTGACAAACACGTGATTACATATGGGTTATCAAACTGACAAGTCATATGACAAACACACGTCGTGTAAAACCACTGTAAGTACGAATAAATTGAACATATTTTATATTATTTGTTATAACCTAATTATGATTAAAAATAATATAATATATTGTATAATTAACTATATTGCATAATTAACTATACAGAATAAGAGAACTAAAGCCGTAGTTTGATAATTCATTTATATAATAATGTATTTTTCAGATAAAAACTTTTATGGTTTGCAAGTTAAACAAACCAACTATGTTGCTTTTTTTATATGTAGTAACCATTTAAAAATTATGAAATTTTAACTAATACTGTTTATCATGACCAAAGAAGTGTTACAAACAACTAAAATTTGTTCATCGCAACCATTGGTATGAAAACCATAATGTGATTCTTATGACCATAACACAACCATGCTTTTACTTTACTAACATATACATTTTCATAAATTCTATTAAGTAGTAAAACAATTTCTTACAATTTAAATTAACATATTTGCTCAATTCATAACCCTTTGAATATGCCGTAAAATACACCAAAGTAGTTGCGAACGCAAAACTTTTAAAAATAAATATAATATAAATTATTTATATGAATTTTATTTGAACTTTTTATTTAAAAATAATTAAAACTGTAACACAATTTCAAAATGCTCTATCTCCTATGAAATATAATAACAAATTAAAATTTCTCATATCCTATTTCTTTGATAAGTTTGTTTAAATAGAAAATTAATAACAATTGAAACTACCTAGTAGATAGATACGAAGAGTGCTGATGACGGAAGTAGCTGTTTAGAAAATGCATTCCACTCTGCTGGTGTCTAATTTTTTCTTTATCTCTTTATAATTAACAACTTAAGCCTAAATAATAAATTTATTCATAATATAAAATAAATAATTATATTCAAAAATAAAAAATATCATATAATATTAAAATATACATACATATGTACAGACATAGTCATATCTATTTACACAAATTAAAAATTTTTAGTATTTTTAGTTATCAGAAAAATTTTACTTCTAAGTGAATAAATTTGCAACAAGAAAACTTCCCAATTGTAATCCTCAAAATGTATAGATTTTGCTGGTTTAAAATTTTTAGCAATAACATTGATAGTTGCTGATTAAAAACACAAAAGAAGTCTGCGCCTCATATTTCAAAATTATTTACACACTTATTTTGTCTGTCAAAAATATTTACACATTCGTGAAATTAAGTTAAAAACGCTGGAATCTTTTAAAAAACCTCATTTTTGTTGATAGTTAGCAAATTTATATTGCATAAAAATAAATATTTATACAAAAGTCGCTAAAAAAACGTTTAAAATGGTGAAAATAAAGGAAATTCCCTTTGAAACGCGAGTTGAGATCGCAACGAAGTTTGGAATGGGTTCCTCGGCATCAGACTTGGGAAAAGAGTACGGAATATGTCGGAAAACAGTATACAATTTAGTAAAGAAGAAAGAAACCTATGGAAGCCTACAAAATAGGGTCAGAACTGGTCGGATATATGTGACAAACAAAATAGAAGATCGTTCTATTCTTAAAATATTCGCAGAAAATCCAGTCGCAAGTCCAGTTAAAGTTGCTGCAGAGGCAGAAAACATCATTGAAAAACCTGTAAGTGAATCCACAATTCGGAGAAGATTAAGAACGAACGATATAAAGACCTATGTCGTGAGAAAAGTAATAGACATATCTGAAAAAAAACAAAAAAAACGTATAGAGTTCGCCATGGTGTATATCCATAAACCAATGGAGTTTTGGCATAATGTATTATGGACGGATGAGTCCTCTTTTCAATTTGAAGGGTCATTTGGAAAAACTTATATGCATCTTTCCAAAGGATCGAAGCATAAAGCAGTACAACCTCTTAATAACGTCGGCGGGGGTTCAGTAATGTTTTGGGGATGTGTCTCATACAATGGATTTGGAGACCTAGTACCAATACAAGGCACTCTAAACCAGGCAGGATATCTACATATTTTTAATGACCATGTTTTTTCTTCGGCTCAGAGATTATTACTTGATGAAAATTGGATTTTTCAGCATGATAATGCTCCATGCCAGAAAGCATGGTTACCAACAACGTTTTTAAATCGAGTTGGACAAGATGTTCTTCCATGGCCACCCCAGAGTCCAGATCTAAACATAATAGAGAATGTATGGGCATTCATAAAAAGGCAGAGATCTATCCAAATGGGCCGAAAACGAGAGGAAACTATTGATGAAATAATAAATATCTGGAACAGCTTAGAAATCGAGTTTGTACGCAATTTGATTGCATCTATTCCAGCTAGACTTCAAGCTGTCATAGATGCTGAAGGAAATTTATCTGGCTACTAATCATTTTTGTTTTTTTATTGGTGTTTTATAATGTTTTTTCTTTTGTGTAAATACTTTTAAATGTAAATAAATTTGTGTAAATAATTTTGAAATATGAGGCGCAGACTTCTTTTGTGTTTTTAATCAAATAACTATCAATTTTATTGCTAAAAATTTTAAACTAGCAAAATCTATACATTTTGAGGATTACAATTAGGAAGTTTTCTTGTCGCAAATTTATTAACATAGCAGCAAAATTTTTCTGCTAACTTAAAATTCTAAAATTTTTAATTTGTGTAAATATATATGACTATGTCTGTATATGGAAGGATGAGAGTTTTTTTTTTAAATTTATTTGTAATATATATTTGACTCAATAACGGTGATGGAAAATTACTTTTCCATAATTTTCCATTGATAATAAAAAAAAAACTAGTACTTACTACCTTGAGAGGAATATAAAAAATTAAAGCCTATCTCAAAGATTTTTATAAATAAGAATAAGAATATATTTAAAGCGATATTTTCCTATTTTGATAACTGTATAGCTAACAAGCTGTAAGAGATGGATTTTTTTTAATTATATTTGGCTTCAAAAAGTCAAAAAATGTGATTAACAAACGTTTCAATAAAATCGATAGTGCTAAATTTGAAAACATTTTCTTTTTTGTTGATTTGACAAAGAATCACTCAATTGCACTTTAGTGTCCGATTCTATAATCAAATCGTCTAGAAATTTAAACAAAAACTTTTTCACATTTTTTAAAAATTTATACAAGTTTTTTGTTTGTAATACAAAAAATTGCAAAAATTATTATCGCATTAACTTGTCTACTCCTAAATACCTATCTACAGAAAAATATTGTAGCAAGTGTTTGCTTGTAAGTTATCAACACTTGAACAACTATTCTTAAATCCGACGACTGAGCACGCATACAACCGATTCTGAATTGAACAAACCAATCTTCTCAAAAACCAAAATATTTGATTTAATTTAAAAAAATTTAATTTTTTATGACAGTGAGAAATGTGTTGGTTTATAAACTTTTTTTATTTCTTTAATTTCAGCTTTTAATCCTAAACGCCATAGAATAGTACGTCTTTTGTTGTACTTATTACAAAAGGAATTTAATTCAATAGATAAATTCCAAAAGCATAAGAAAATATATTATGTTTTTCTATGGAATAACTTTCATTACTCAGCAAGTCTTTTGTAAATATTTATAATGCAAGTTAAATGAAAATTACAAAAGATAACAGAAATTCAAAGCGCCACTAACAAAGTGATTAGATAAGTAAAATAGTTCTTGTTACTTTTTTTATCTTTTATTTATTGTATTTTCAATATATTTGAACCAACAATAATTACTCACATCTTAAGTGAAAAATTAACTTAATAAGTCCAGCCAGTGCTACACAAAAATAATTCACGATTGTTGAAATCATTTACGGCTTATCCCTCTAATGTACGGCCAAAAAAAGCGTATCTCTTAAAGAAGAGATACTGCTTTTTTGGTAGGGAGTAAAAAGTACTCGCATGTAACCAGCCTAATTAAGAATTTTTCATTACCGCATGTTTCACTATTTCTGATTTAACTCTTGGAACGTTTAGATCTTTGGGAATATTAGAGTTTTTGATATACCAGGGAACAACTGTGACCATTCGTAGAATCTTATTTTGGTGTCTTTGAATTTTTTCAACATTGCTAGCGGAGCAGTGCCCCATGTTTGTGAACGAAGTAATATATAATAATAAAAATACTTCTGCAGACTATTAGTAAAATGACATATTTGATTGTTTAAAATATAATAATTCGTAATACCGATTATAAAGCAATAAAACTGCAAAATTTGTTTAAATCATAATTGCCTAAATTTCAAAATTCAAATATATTTAAGTTGAAATTCAATTCTCACTATAATGTGTGTAAAACCTTTATAAATTATAAAAAGGTAAAATAAGAAATTAATAATTTAACGTTTATTTTACTTTTTCTTTTTCAACTGTTATGTAAATAAACATATTTTGAGTTAATATCTTGATTTAATCATTAAAGGAAAAACCCTTGTAAAAGTTAAATAGCAGATATTAAATAGCGATTATATTTTAGCAACAGATACTTTATAAAAAATAAAAATAAATAAAAACATACTTTACTGTAACAAATGTAAAAACATTTCTTGCCTCTTGTTAAACAAGATTTAATGAAAATCTTGACGGTTGGTGGTGGATTTTTGGATACAAGGCATTTGATTAGTTTTGGTGGCTTTTCGAAGAATTTTTTCAGAAGTGTCAAAATTAAACTTAATGTTCCAGCTGATTCGAGGAGAAATTAAGTGTTGTACTTTTTAGGAAGCAGCATTTTTTATTTTTCCACGATTGAAAATTTTAAATTTTTTCAATAAATAAATAACTGCAGCTTAAAATAAATTGGTATGTATATATGTATGTATGTATCTTCCTTATTTGAATTTATTGAATAGACGTAATCCAAGAGTAATGTATTTTTTATACCTATGTATGAATAATTTGTATAATTTTGTCTACAGTCCTTATAAAAATAGTTTCGACGAAAATAAAAGCATATTTGCCATATAAGAAATAGGTTTCATTAAGATTTGTTCAAATGCTTTTCCTATTACATATTATAATAATGTACAAGATACTCTTTAGAATAAAATTTCCTTTGAGGTTAACTTCAAATACTTAAGAGAGAAATATATGTGACTTAGTTTAGGTATTTAAAATTGATGTGCTAGTGCTGATATACAAGAATTTAAATATATGCCAACATTTCTTAAGCTTCAAAATATGTTCATTTTAAGATAAGAAAATACTATACATTATGCAGATAACATTAGAAGATGTTTGCAAGCAGTTTACTTAATACATGGGACAAAAATAAAGCATTCACAATACTCAGCTATTTACTATTGGACTTCAAGAATGCTATTGTTATAGTAATTGGTTATACTGGAAGTGTGTCATAATATCAATGAGTCAGTCAGGGAGTCATATCTAATAAAGCCCATATTATTAAACTTTCAACCTTCACCAGTTTCTTTGGGCCAAATTCATAAAAAATATTTTTGTTTAATAGATGGTTTATAAAATAAATTATCATACAAAATTTGTTCAATAAACGTTTTATAAACCAAAAATATTTTTTATGAATATGGCCTTTTGTATTTTAAGTTTAATCATATATTTTGGATGAAACTTTCTACCCCTCAAGAAAGCAACAGGTCGTTTAGTTAGATTATAAAAAGAAAACAGCCTAAGGCCCATTATTATAACTTGCCTTTAGCTAAAGTTAGAATTTTGTTGGAGCGATTAATAGTTGTTCGTTAGTAAAAGTAAGCTAAAAACCACTTTTAACTATCACGTACTGTAAGGTTATAGCAATGAGCATTATCCTCATTATTATAGAGAAAAACTACTTATCGCTCCAACAAAATCCTAAATTTAGCTAAAGGCAATTTATAATAATGGTCCTAGGACTTTTAGAAAAGTATAAAAGACTCTAGTAAAGCTGAGAACCGGAGTCACGACTAAAAATTGAGCGGATTTTAATGAAATTTACAGTATAGAATAGGTCAAATTAAAAACTATTGCTCATTTCACAAGTTCCCTTATATCGTTTAAGTTTTATTAAAATACACTTTAACTCAAACAGCTTGTGAGCAGGCATTGAAATTGTAGAATTTTATCGTTTTTTACTCAAAATATAATAAATATTTTCAGAACCAACGTTACCAATTTTGGATTATTCCTCTCAAATTTGGTAGATCTTTTTGGGATTTTTAGAATAGTAGCCTATAGCTAATTTTGATAAGATTGAGAAAATATATTACTTTTGAAATAGTTTTTATTGTAAAAACTAATATTTATACAACATAAAGAAAATAGAATAGCGCACAAAAGCCAAAACTTAACTGATTATAATCTTCGAATTCGCCGGAGGTTATATATAATTTCTTAAGTTAGTTCTAAAGGCCCAACTATAATATGCATAAGCTGGCTTAATCTAATGTCAAAAAATTAACGAAAAAGTCTGCCAAATGCTTAAGCAACTTATTGAAGACTTTTAGGTGGCTACAATGTACTTACATAAATCTAAAAACTATCATGACTCAGTTGCACATTTTTTTATTCGTACTTTTGAAAAATATAATTTTTTTCTGAATAAAATAAATTTGTTAACAAAAAGGTGTTAAATAAACATATTTTATATACCTAATACCATTCATATACAAATTTATAATTATTTTTAAGAGTTTTAAGAAAATTTCGAAAGAAAAATTTAAAATTTTTGGCTGTTTGTGTAATTTTGGCCAAAAGTACTAAAAAATACATAGGTGTGCATCACTCAACTCATAAACAATAAAATGTTTTTTTTTTAATTACGATTATTATACAACTCCTCCCTTTTTTCTTATAGAAACTTCTTTTTTTAAACATTTTATATTAAATTTAGATATAATTTGTTCACTTTCATCGGACCGGTTTCGGACTTTGCTTAAGCAAATGACATTTGACGAAACTCAACGAAAAGTGTTGTTAAGTACATTATAGTTTGCCACATATAATTTATATGTAATTGCACAGTTGCTTAAGTTGGCTTAAGCTAGCTTATGCATATTATAGTTGGGCCTTTGCTTAAGTTGGCTTATGCATATTATAGTTGAGCCTTAAGTCAGATAAATAATCTCACCGAAGAATTCCAGTCAGAAAGTTAATGTTTACAATATTTATATTTAAAAAAAAATCTATCTGTTAACCAATTTGAGTAATTTTATAAAAAATAATTTGGTCATTAGTAAAATATTGAAATTGATTGAAAAATTGAAAATTACCACATAGATGTCTTTTGGCTTAAAATCTGAAATATGCTTTGATAAAAATTTTAATTCGAAGAAATTTTTGAATGAAATTAAAAATAGTAAATCTTTTATTGCATAAACTAACCAAAACTATTCTAAATTCTATTTTATGTGTCAAGATGGAAAACTATTACATATAATTACGTCTTCCATATTATTTTCTACAGAAAGTTTGACTGTATTGTTCCTAGTTTAAATATTTTGTAACCTTTGCAATTTTGCTTCCAATTTTTTATAAGAAAATCATACTTTTTTTACTAATTGCATGCATTTATGCATTCTGATAGCTTACAATTTTGTTTTAAAGGATTATAGTAGATTAAAAAAACTGGTAGAATAAAAACTTTTAGCAATGGCAACGTTGTTCATAATAAAATGAAATTGAATCATGGATGGGAAGTAGTAATTATAAATAATTTTTACACAATTTGTAATTTTAATATAGACTGAATAAAAGCACTACAAATATTTAATAATAAATATAAAATAAAAATAAAGACACCGATGATTACATATTACGAAGATTTTAATAATTTTTTTAAATGAAAAACTTAGTCCCTGGTATGGTCTCGATACAATTTCAAAACATATGAAATGAAATTGTATATTTATAACAAACTAGTGTATTTTACCCGGCGTTGCCTGGGTCCACCTTAGAGCCCTTCTAAGTGCTTGCGAAATGATTAACCTTTTTCGGTTTTGTCCACCCTGTATGTTCACTTTCAACAGAGGAGAAACAATTATAGTTTCGCGACAAAGTATTTGCATACATCTCAACAACAGAATCTCATATCGGGTTCAACCAATCGAGGAGGTGATTAAGGAAACGGAAAGAAAAAAGTAACACATACCTATGGTACAATGCAGCTGTATAGCAAGTGAAAAATCAAATGGTCAGCGCACAAATAAAATGACGATCGAAGCAACGAATGAAAAGATTCAGCTTAACATTCCAATTAGAAAGACCGAATGTCATTATACACTTAAGACATTACGATACATGGTTTGGTAACTTTTCAGGTGACAACAAAAAATCATAATATGGAAAATTGAGGGCATTTTGTTGATATTTGTATGGGAATATATAGGAAAATGTAAATGCTATATCTCCGGAATCAATGGGCCGATTTCGTGTAAAGTTCACACAATCTATCTACAGACTATCCCCCAAATACCTAGACGCGTTTCCGCTGTTATTGGTGACTTCAAAATGTGTACTTATTGTTATATATATAGATTTTTCAAAACAAATTTCCAACAACAAATCTGTGGCAATAAGGAATAAGTTCTTAAGACGACTTAAGCAAAATTTTAGTTACTAGCACCTTTGTAATCTCCGTAATCCAAAGTACCCATGTGCAAATTTTCAATTATTTTGTACCATTTTTCAGGAAGTTATAGCGAAATTACTTTCTGCTTATCTTTTTTCAATGTCTAATTGCATTTGGAAAAAAGCTTAAGAAACTACTAAGTTATTTTTTTAAACCATAAAAACTTCTTTCACAACTTATTTATTGCAACACCTGCGTACGTTTGGTAGATATAAGATTTTTTTCCAAAACATACGTTAGACTCTCTTATGTAAAGTTTTAAGATAAGCTATTTAAAAAAGAAATTAATTTTAAAGTTTAAAATTGCTCTGCTACAAAACTTAAAAATCAGACTTAAGCACTTTTTTCTTATTGCCACAGAAATATAAACTATTGTAAAATAAGTTGACCCTATAACATGATAACAGGGTCTTGTGAATTGAACATATGTATAAAAATGTATTTTTTATGTCTATAAAAAGTTGAAGTCCTTAGAAACAGGACATATATATAACAGCCTTGAAATTTCACTTGGTTAAGAGATAATCATACATATAATAAAACAGTAACTTATTTCCTGTCTGTCTGTTTGTCTTTCTCATTGGGTTCGCATCACGTAAAAACTACAATGGATTTTATCAAAATCCTTTGAGGAGGTACCTTAGTATCCTGATTCCAATATAGGATACTATTTTTCTGCAACAATATCTTATTTCCAAGATAAAATGAAAAAAAAAACAGTGAATATACACTGATTTTTTGCCGATTTAAAAGTTCTGCATATTTTAAGGGCTCTTTTATCTTTGAAAGCAGTATATACCCAATTCTGTTTTTACACGGTAGATTGGTTACAGGAAAAACCATATAAAAACAGAATTAGGTGTATTTTAAGCAATATTGCGTAACAGATGGCGCTGCTAGTAAATATAAATCTGTGGAAATAAGGAAAAAGTGAAAAGTCTGATTTTTAAGTTTTGTAGGAGAGCAATTTTAAAATTTCAAATAAATTTTTCAAAAAAATAACTTATCTTTAAAGTTTACCTATGGAAGTCAAACGTATGATTTACAAAAATATCTTATATCTACCAAAAGTACGCAGGCGTTGCATTAATAAGTTGTGAAAGAAGTTTTTATTATTTATGGTGATGAAAAATAGCTGCTAGTTCCTTAAGATTTTTTCTAAATGTGATTAAAAAAAGATAAGCAGAAAGTTATTTCGCTTTAACTTCCTGAAAAATTTTACTAAATAATTGAAAATTTGCACATGGGTACTTTGAAGTACGCAGATTTCAAAGGTGCCAGTAACTAAATTTTTGTTTAAGTCGACTTATTCCTTATTACCACAGAAATATTCTTACATGTGTATAACATTGCCTCAATTTAATAAATGATGATTTCTTAAAAAATCTCTGTATATTGAAGTATACATAGCTACAATCAGCTGTACCTAAATTTAAAATTAATTTAGCCTATGACACATAGGATAAAAATTTTTGAATCAAACAAATATTATATTCATCAGGTTTTCTTTTAAACATATTCGACACAAGCTAGGAGATTCATTTATATCAATAACTGAAATTGATGATAATGAAAAACTATCCCGTGATGAAAGGAAGAAAACTTCGATTAAGCCAATATATTTGGCTTCTATGGATAAAAATTTTTATAGATAAAAATTTAAATAAATTTGTAATGGTCAACACGATGAACCAAAGAGCAGGGGTAAGTAATTTTGTGTGGAGGAGATTAAAAGAAATATATGCCTAAACATGTTAGAGATAGCCATTCGCATATTTTCTGCTCCGCATACTTCATCTGTCATTCAGCTCCAAAATTAAATAGATAGGAATCTCAGCTATGAAGACATAGAAAAAGACACTTTCTTAAGAATTATACCGGCATTTGACGAATTACTCTCTTTATTATATATTTGGTAGTTGATCTGACAATTCAGAATTTAGTAGCAGTGTTAGTAAGTTTTTCTTAGTATAACATCAATATCTGCATAATAAAGTTAATATTTTATATTGATAATTTTCCATTGTTTTTTGTGTTTTAGTATATACTTTCTATATAAATCATAAATTTTGCTGAAGGCTTGGCCACCATTAACAACGAACTGTTATATATCTTCATAGAAAATGCATAACACATACAACATAAGGAATAATGTTAGATAGGGCGTTTCACATTTTATATGACGATATGGAAAACTCATTATTTTGCTTTTACCACAATTCTGACATTTTAACTAATTACATTTAATGTTAAATTACATGTTTTTAATAATCTTCAATAAATATAACTAATTATAAATGTGCCTGTTTCTAGTTAAAATTCCTAAATCCATTACAATAGATGGTAACATTTTATAGTTTGGCCTACATTTTAACCAAAACTTGTGAATATAAGTTTTGGTGATGTTTTGAACAAGAGAATGCATCTAAACAAGAACACACAATTTACATTTTCATGCTGCATAGACAGAGTTGAAGAATAACATTCACTCGCACTTTAAGACAACTTATTATATACAATTTGACTTGCATGTATCTCCATAACATTAACCACATCAAATGTAAACCAGATTTTGTTTCATGTAAATTGTTACAACAATAACTAATTAATAAAATAAATTCAGCATAAATTCAACTGTGTTCTAATTGTTACGCAGAATATGTTTTCTTTTACATAGTGGGATAATGGCAAATGTGACAAATTTCGATTCGTTTAGCAAATACACCATGTATCTAAAATGGTAAGATTAAAAAAAGAATATTGTAAGGATGCAACTTTATATACTGCTACGACAGCGCAAATGTTTTACTTTAAACAGATGGTTCAAATACTATGGCTTTAATGCATTTTTTTTGATATGAAAATATGTAATGGTAACACAAGTAATTAATTAAATTAATTAACTAACTAATAAGAAATTAATTATATCTATAATTTAAAAAAAAACATTTAAATTTTAGGGTTTTAGATCAAGCGATATTAGTGAGCTTTTTTTTAAATTGACTTAACATATTGTCTAGGTAGGTGAAATTTATAGAATTTCAGTTTATAAGACCCCAAGAAGAATTCTTGTTAGTTGCTAAGATCTGGCGACTAACTCCTATATTTCAAGTTAATATATAAAAAAAAACATTTGGTAAATATTGAGAGCAGAAATAATATACATAAGTACAACCTTTTGCTTTTAAGAGACCGCTGCATTTATTTAACCGAAATGTCATAATTTTTCATCTTAAAAAATTACAATATGTTACGAGAACAACATAACCAACAAAATTATGTACTAGTTCCTAAAACCTTTTATATTTTTGCTAATTATTGAGTTAATTTTTCTGATGGGGTAAAAAAAACTGGTTTCAAATTTTCCAATTCCGATTATATTGAAAATTTTTTTATGGATGAAATATATTCTAATTCCAGTTTTATAAGCCTTAGATACCTAGATATAAGTTTCAATTTGATACCAATAATATTCTTTTCTTAAATAAAATTAAAAAAATAGTTTTAATTTTTTTAATTTTTGAGATATTGTTTTAAAAATAATTTCAAAAATTCTTATGGTAAGCCACATTAAAAAACATATGCAAATTAAAAAAAAAAAAAAAAATAAAAAACATTATCCCAAAAATTTTAATCAAACGTTTTTTAATTATAAGAAAAAAATTGTGCAAAAGTTTTTTGTCTTCATAATTAATATCAAATTAAAACGTATGAAAGACCCTTTAAAATGAGCTCTTACTCAACTTCCTAGGGCTTACTGGAATTAGGATATATTTAATCCGATATTTTTATACCCTTCACCACAGGTGGAAAGGGTATATATAAGTTTGTCATTCCTTGTGTAATTTCTACAATATTCATTTCCGACCCCATAAAGTATATGGGCCATATTCATAAAAAATATTTTTGGTTTATGAAACGTTTATTGAACAAATTTTGTATGAAAATTTGTTTCATAAACCTTTTATAAAACGAAAATATTTTTTACGAATTTGGCCCTATATATTCTGGATCCTTATACATAGAAAAGTTGATTAAGCGATGTCCGTCTGTCCGTCTGTCCGTGCTAGTGTTGTAATGTCATTTGCCAAGGCACCAGAAGATATACAAACAATTTAAGCACACCAATTTGTCAGGCATTTTGGTATTGCACTTCAGCAACATCGGATCATTCCTTTCGAGGATACGGGCCAAAAACCACGCCCACCTATATTTTTTTACGTTTTTTTTTAATTTTTTCGGCTTTAATTATTCTGTTTTGCCTTTTTTTGTCAAATAAATATTAGACTGCGACTGGTAGATCGCAAGGAGTGCATATAGATCTCGAGGGATCAATAACCCCCTGCGAGGGGCGATTTTTGTTCGTTTTTAGATTTGTATTAGATACCTTAATAGAAAACAATACACATAGAGGTAGCCAATGGACCCACAGGGTACCCACTGATAAATAGGAGCAGTTAAAAGGACCCCCCATGTATCAATATGAGGAAATTTTTTTTGTAAGGATTTCTTTTTGCCATTCTGACTCAATATAGATTGCAGAGAGGTTCTAAATTTAACAAAAAAATTTCAATAAAATTAAAAAAATTTAAAAAAATTTCATAATTTTTTTTCAAAAATATTTACAAAAAAATTTACAAAGCATTTTCAAAAAGATATTTAACAGAAAAATATTCAAAAAATTTTCGAAAAATTAAAACAAAAATTTCAATATTTCTTTGAAAATGAAAATCATGACTGTAACATAACTTATATTTAATATTAAAAATATACATATGTATGTATGTGTGTATATAGAATATTTTTTTAAATGAGTTTGTTTTTTAAATAGATGATATCTCTCTTTTAAAACCTAGGTGCATTAAACACATAGACATTATGAGGATACCGACTACAAACTGTCAAAAATAAAACGATTATTTTGAAGTCAGCAAAGCTACATGGCTACACGGCCACCGTTGTGGCTGTCGTCAACTTAGACTAATTTCTATATTATTCAACAAAAGAAAATGTCACAAAATTGTAAATTACAAATTCATATACAAACAAAAAGTTTTGTAGGAAATATTTATAATTTTTTGAAAAAGTTATTTTATTTTATAAAAGCAAAATAAGTATTTCTACAACAATGTCAGAGTTTACGATGTAGATGTCGGCTTCAAAATCATTAAGTAGCTGACAACACGGCGACAATTGTAGCAAACGGAATTTGTTTTTAATTGTCTTCTATTTTTTTTTTAACTCAAGAATAATGATTTTTTCTCATACGAATTTATTTAAGTAAAGAGTCAACAATATGGATAATGCTGTACATGTCTGTATAAATAAAATCACCGTGGTGAAGGGTATAGAAGATTCGGCATGGCCGAATATAGCACTTTTACTTGTTTATTTTTATAAGGGTATAGCTAAAAAGTGTGAGAGACAATTTTTTAAAATTATATTTGATTTCAGGGAATCAAGAAATATAAAATAAAAAAGTTTTAATAAAATCTAAAGTAGTGCCTTGTTCATTTGACATGGAAATACCTAATGTTTTAAATAAATTTACTTAAACTTTTTGCGCTCAAACGGACATGTTTTTTGTAATAACATGTCTGGAGAATATTTTCAAGCTTTTTTTGTTTCTTAGTAATTTGTGATAGTATAGGTATAGGTACGTTTTCGACCTTAAATTTAAAAATTTTTGCTTAATTAGTTTTACGACCTTTTATATACTTCTTAAATTGTTATTATATTTATATATAATTTATATTAGGCTTTCAAGTTCAATTTTTAATAAAAAAAATATTATTTATTTAATTTTTCTGACGCGACGTTTCGTTGGTATTTTTCAACTTCTTCAGGGATTTTTGTTTATTAAAATATATAACCTTTTATGAATTACTTTTTCATTATTTAAAATATCACACGTTTGTATAAAGTAGACAAACACAAAACACAAATTTAATAACTTATCACAGTTAATTATTCATTTGATCGCAGTTTCCTTCGCTATTGAAAATCATCCATGACTTTTTCAAAGAAATAATTATGATATTTGGTAAAAAATATTATTAACTAGGAAAAATTTACAAACAAAAAATTTCCGTGAATCATACAAAAAAGTTCACTAAAATTATAAAAAAATCAAACAAATAATTTATTTGAATCAAATGAAAAACTTTACTTAAGGCACATTCATCAGGTAGCCAGCCTCATTACGAAGCGGAAATATTAAGGCGAAAATGTAAAATTTTTTATATGGAATTTGACAGTTAAACTTACAATTTTTCCCTTAAATGGTAAAGTTTAACTATCAAACTGCATATAAAAAAAAAAAAAAAAATTAAAAATGTTCGCCTTAATATTTCCCCTTTGTAGTGAGGTTACCTGATGAATGTGTGCCTTGAATAACAGTTTTCAAACAAATAGTTATCAAGAACTAAAACAATTTTCGCTAATTGTGTTTAATAGTAACAGATTTGTGACTAATTTACATAACTACTGAGTAACATTTGACCATATTGAAAAAAAGATAATACCAAGACCAATCAATTGGCAAGATGGTAGCAAAGGCAACTTCATTAAATTTTGCTGTTTCTTGAAATATCAAATTCTATATATTAAAAAAGGTTATCGTTATATGGAATACCTATATATGGTTATCTTTATATGGAATATCTATATAAAAAACAAGTGGTTAATTGATTTCCCTATTTCTTTTTTGCTTCTAATGACTTATGTATATATTTAAAACACAAAACGTTTTCTCTTAAACACGATTGGAGCAAAACCTTGTATTTTTTTCGTCTAAATTATTTGTTTGGAAACTGTTTGCCGGTTGAAAGATTATGTACATGAGTGGGCCATTTCCGCCGCCTAAAAAACTGCGAATAAAAAATTTAAATATATATGTACATAGATATGTTTGTACTTTTTTACCTTATGTGCTTTAAATATTTTATATATTAAAATAAATTTTCTTTTATTTATATACATACACAAGGCGAATTTATAAAAGGCGGCATTGACGTGACAAAAAATACGAAAACACACCTACATGCATTGTGTTGTTGGTTAAATATACGGTAGACGCCAAAAGCTCTTATTAAAATATTACATCCAACACCTAAAAACACTTCTTCCTTACATCCTCTAGTAGTACTATGCATTTTTTTTAATCTTGATATATTTTTTTTTTAATAATTACAGTTATATTTCTTTTTTCAAGTTTTAAAAAAATTAACGAATTTTTGACAGCTGTCATGCACAAAAAAAAAAATAAAGCAAAAAATAATTAACGTCGATGTGCTGCCATCTTTTACATACATATGATTACATAAAATTTTTTGTTATTTTTTCAATGCGTGACATGAAAGTGTTGCCGTTTTTTGCGAATGCGTAGTTATCATAAGTGTACCACAACAATAAGTAAGCTGTTATTAGTAACTAAGGTTACAAATGTTATGCATCTAGAAAAACACTTTGTAATAAAAGTAAGATAATAAGACAGCATCCACCCGTATTGTTTGTTTCTTATTTTCATTTTATATATATCCCTTGTTTTTATTCACATATTTACTGTAAATTAGTTTCCATATAAAAACACCTAACAATCTAATACCCTTTTGTTGTTCGTAGCTCTTTATATATATGATATCTAGTTTCTTGTACTTGAATTTTCTTTAATTCGTATTCATTTGTTGCTTTTTTGTGCTGGCAACAAAATAGCTTTTCCTTTTGATAATAGTTAATCTTCTTCTATTTGCCGCATTATCATTTTGCACACGCTTCTATCTTCACATCTCTGTATCTATTATTTGGCACGCGTTATCTAGCAACTTCCCCTTAGTATTTTGCTCATAATAAATATTTTCTTGGACTGTTAGCATCTTAAAGCTTTGAAACGAATTAATGTATTGTTCCATTTTTTTTGTGCTTCCGTTTGTTTTAAACTATTTTTTAATCCGAGAATACCATTGTGTTCGGTGCCTTTATAAAACCCTCTGATTTTATTTTGTAAAACAATTTCAAGAATTTTGTTTATACTGCACATGTCAGTTCAGATTTTTCTTATAAATTTTTATGCTCTTGAGTTTATGTGTAAAAAAAATTTCATTTATTTTAGCATTTAAAATATTTTATTTGTATTTAACGCGCAGATGGTTATACCAAATTCCTCAAACTGATGTGATTTAAATTTTAAATGAAGAAGAGTTAAATATTCTACACTAAAAGTAAATGTGGTGTAATATTTGTATTTTTTTTTTTACATAAGTTAACGATGAATAAGATATTTTATTACAACTCATTGAAATGATGGTCATAGATATTAATATTATATAGAGTGTTAGTGGCTTGTGTAATTTACGTTAATAAAAGTTTTTGGTTACTTTAAATCAGACAATAATTTTATTATTTTATAAGAAGAAGAATCGCTATATGATATTAAATATAATATTTGAAGAAAACTGCATATCTAAGATATTGTCAAAAAATATATCTATTTTTTTCTTACATACTAACCCCCATATTTATAAAAAATAAAATATATTTGAAATCTATTTTAGAACAAATTTTTCAAACAAAAGTTGTTCTAAAATACATTTCTAATCAGTTTTATTTTTTATAAATAATACCTATTTTTAATGGCAGCAAAAATTTTAAATAATATTTGCTTTATTAGCAAAACTGGAAATAAAAATATGAAATTAATTTTTCAAGTTGGATACTGTATACACTTTCAAACGGTTGAAAGATTTCAAACGTTTTATTGAATATTTCAAAATTTATTACTCGAACTATTTATTTGAAATACAGATGAAATTTGAAGTCAAGCTTAAGTTCGTTTTATTCTTTCTAAGAAAGAGTAATTGAAATTACAAATTACGTAATTAATATTCAAGAAAACTTGGAAAAATTTAATATTAGACACCAGCAGAATGGAATGCATTTTCTAGACAGCTACGTCCGTCATCAGCACTCTTCGTATCTATCTATTTTGGGTGGTGTTTAGTTGTAAGAATCATCTACTTAACCAATCAAACTCAGATTAAGGAATACGAACATTAATTATGTAATTTGTAATTGAAATTATTCTTTCTTAGAGAAAATAAAACCAATTTAGGCTTGAATTCAAATTTTATATTTCGTATATAAATATTTTTTTTAACTTTAATTTTATGTCATTCTCGTAGCACAAATTACACTGGTCGGAAAACAAATCGGGAGCAAGAACGTGATTTTAATGGTCTTTAAATAAAATACTGATATTGAAATATTACATACGTAATTATTATTATGACAAGAGTAAAAAATCTTACATATAAATGACTTCTACTAAAATAAATAAAATTAAATATTAACCCCCATATTTATACAAAATAAAATATATTTGAAATCTATTTTAGAACAAATTTTTCATACAAATTTTTCATAAAATACATTTTAAATAATTTTTATTTTTTATGAATATGGGGGTAATATCATTAAAAATTCTTTTCTTTTATAAGTTTTTTCTTCTTTTTCGCGATTGATTTCCCATCAGGAAAAAACCGTAAGTGTATTTTTAATGACATGTTGCAGCCGAGTTATTGATATGAAACAATAAGTTCTTGTACCAGTTCTTTATAATTTGCAGCCCTTCTATTTTCAAAAAATAAAAAATGTGAAATATATTTTCGAAAGCTTTCTTTTTGACCAACTAAGATTTGAACAATAAGTCTTCCTTCAGTTTGGCCTCACTTACGCGTGGAAATATGATTTTCAGATATTTCTCCATTTCTGTTCATACCTTTTACCATATTTTTTATATAAGCCTAATTTTACATATAGTGCTGGTAAAAATATTTTTTGTCTGTTAACTAAGGGCTAATCTTCAATGTTTTTATTCCCCAAATCACAAAAGATCTTAAGAATAATTTTGTTGTGTGAACTGACGCTTTTGCTCTGCTGTCCTGATCCCATAAAAAACAACAATATTTTATGTATCTTTCTTGTCATCCCGATAGCATAGCCACTACTTTTTAAATCGGCACATTTATTCCACACATTATTCGTTTGTAGTAGTAAAACTAAAGATTAACCTACATTTAAAGAGGTAAAAACGTGACAATTTTATAAATACATGCTCATTTTATGTAAATATATGTATGTCACACGTGTTGTTATTTTTGACTATATAATGGAGGTACTAATGCAGTAACCAGAGAATTATAAATAAAAGCCTTCTTAATGTCCGTAAATAAAACCTAAGTTCCTAATTGAAAAACAAATTCCACTATCAGCAGTAGTCATCTGGAAAATTTTCTTTACAAAATATATTTTATATTTGTAAAACAAAGAAATTTGTCACTTTAATTTTATTTATGGACGAGCAAAAGAGGATAAGTAGTTGTGTATGTTCAAAAGGCATTCATCATCCCCTCAGATATGGTTTAAACGAAAATTAATGGTTTAGAGCACAAGGGTAAAATATTTGTAAAATTATCTTAGAGTTAAATAGAAATAAAAAATGTTTGATGTTGTTTAGAACGTAATTGTTTACGTAGATATTGAAACATATTTTGGTCGTTTAAGATGAAAAATAATACATTTACCTTAAATACTACAAATTGTCTTTTAAAGTCAACAGGTTGTAATTATACCCTTTGTACTCTCAATACTCTATAATGTTTTTAATACATGCACTTGAAATGCTAGCCGTTAGAGCTTAGCACCTAATAAGAATACCATTATGGTGTTTTGTGATTTGAACTTCTCTGGATTGTAAATAATTATTCCTCACTCTAATTCAATTTGAACAGAATGAAGTATTTATATACAAAATTTAAACAAACTGCTACACCAAATCTAGATTTTATAAGTTGTTTTTTATTAGATAACAAATTAGGTTACAAATTTGGTTGAAAGTTGCCATAACAATATATAACAATAGCGCTAATAGACGTTAACCTTCCTGACCATTTCGTCGGTCTGTGAGACCGATGAATCACTTTTGTGTTAATTTCACGAAAACAAAAAATTGCAACACCATCATTCTCTCAGTATCTTCATTATTTCTCAGTATACAACGTTTAGTGTAACAAGTGCGTTTGAGTTAAAGTGTTGTACCGGTGATTGCTAATCAGACGGTCTGTGAGACCGACTTATAGTTAAATGTCACATTTTCGATAGGTAAGCTGGTTTTGCTAAATTGGAAATTTTTAGATGAAAATGGACAACTAGAGATCAGTTTATATGATTTAATAAAAGAATTATGTTCAAAGTTAATTATCGTGAGATTTTCGTTAGATATGGCAGTTATTGAGCGCATAAGAGCTATTCTGAATGAAATCGATTCAGATCTAGATTCTGATGTGAAAAGTGGTACTGAATACGAAGATAATATTGATGTGTATGAAGCAAACACTGATACTGAACAAGAAGACTCAGAGGAAAGTGATGTTGAAGATTTACAGGACGCTGAATCGAGCCACAAGCTCTAACGACTTATTAAAATTTACAAAGACTAACGTCATAATAAGGCATATATTTTAAGCATTTTGAAATTATTTTTTTTTAGTGTTCCTGTTTTTTCTTGAATTCATTCTATTTTTTTGTTTACTTCTAAAATATATGTTAATAGAAAAACAACATTTTATATATGTTGTGTTTTGTGAATGAATTTTTTTTTTTATTTTTATATTAGGTCTAGGATCAAAAATGCCAATTTACTGTGATGAAATATAAATTGATGCTGTGAGTTAAAAAAAACTTAATTTTGTTTTTTTCTTCCTTCAGTTATTTCAGATTAGTTTGTTAAATATGACCACTGCACAGGTTTTGAAAACTTTAGAATAGTTTTGAGATACCGAGAAATACTTGAAATCGGTCTGAGAGACTGAGAAATGTGAATGTGTCGCACAAAAATAAAAATAGTCAGGAAGGTTAAGTCGAATGGTCTTAGTTTTCACATTGATACCAAACAAACGCAGGTGACTACGATCTCCAATGGAAGGTTTGACAAATTGTAATATTTTCGTTCTGCACTGAAAGGTATGCCAAGAAGGTCTGACGAATTGCAATATTTGTATTATTTTTATAATATGAATATTTCACTTCCTAAAGACACATATAGTCTCGTGAAAAACCTCTCGGCATTGAACACTAAAAAGCATTTTTAAATGAACTAGTGAAAAACCCTTCCAAATATCGCTTACTGTCTACATTGTGCTTTTGTAAACCTGGTTGCAAGAATTACGATTCCAACACGCAAAAAGGATAACGACGAAAGTCTAAAAAGAGTTAAAACGATATTTATGCATTTTTGAACTAGTTGTGAAACTTGAAGTTTCCCTTGTTATTGTTTAAACTTTGAAAACTTAAAATTGGTTAAAAAAGAATGCAAAATTTCTTCAATATGGTAAAAACTTGTAATATATGTATGTAAAATATATTACATCATTGCCTGTGACATGAGTAGAGGTTTGTAAATTTATTTAGTTTTTTAAGAGCAAAGGAAAACAATTATGGAAACTAAAAACAACACAACATTTTATTTACTATGTATATATTTATTTATACTTGTTTAAAAAACTCAAAAGTGTAAATTTTACTTAAGAATATTTAAATATTTATAAATACTGTGTATGCATGATACGTCATATTTCCATATCTGTTAAAAATAAATGAAAATTTAAAAGTAAGAATATGTATCATATGGAAAAATATTTAATTATATGTAGTTTTTTAAATAATAACTTGTTTTCCCTAAGTATTTACGAACCATCGAACTCAGTACAACATTTTGAAAGCTCAACATATGTACCTTAATAGTATACATAGCTAAACAGGTAAAAAGTCAATTTTTCTCCTAAAAAGTTCTAGTCCAGCGTTATATTAAAATAGTAATGTACCTCTTTGGCTATTTCACATATATTTTCAACATTTCTACCATGGTATGGTAATTAAGAATACTGATACTTTTGGCACCTCTAGTTGACTTAGAATGGGCCGAATTATCTCATCCTTTAGCTCTTGAATTGTTGCTGGCTTATCGACGTACACCCTTTATTTCAAATAATCCCAAAGATATAAGTCCAACGGTGTACAATCACATGATCTTGGCGGCCAATTGACATCGCCACCACGTGAGATAACACGGCCATTGAATTTGTCGCGCAAAAGTGCCATTGTTTCGTCAGCTGTGTGGCAAGACCTGTTGAAACCACTTATCGTCCACATCCATATCTTCCAATTCGGACCATAAGAGGTTCGTTATCATCTCACGATAGCGAACACCATTCACATGAACTGCCTGACCGGACTCATTTTGGAAAAAATAGGCCCGATGATGCCGCCTGCCCACAAACCGCACCAAATAGTCACTCTTTGCAGGTGCGTTGGTTTTTCGGCAATCACTCTAGGATTATCATTCTCTCAAATGAAGCAATTCAGCTTATTGAAGAGTTTACTGAGGTCAAAATGTGCCTAATCACTAAAGATGGTTTGTCAAATTAAATGCAGAAAAAAACTTGACGTTTAGGTGTGGTTGACATTCAACTTCGGCCCTTAAAATTTAACCACCCGATATATAAAATAGCTGTTAAATTTTATTTATTTAAATTAATATTGATTCTCCTCATACCTGAACGTATATGGTTATCCATTATCATGGTTCAAATTATGGTTGAAAAGATCTGACGTCTGAGTAGCGCTGCTGTTTTCTTTATCTTCTTTTGGTTTTAATTTGTGTTATTATGTTTTAGATCGTTGGCCAATTCTAAATAACTATTTCTTGTTGTTATCCGTTAAGATTATTTTATATAATATTGTTTGCTAAATCTGTGATTTTAATTTGTAATTTATATATTTTAGTGAAAGACTATTGGAGTTCATTACTTAACTCTTAATTTCCTTTTTTTTTTTGAGGAAGCCTCACTTCTATATTTTAAGATTGTAACATTTTTTATTTCAGAGTTTGAGGCAAGTGAACGTGCACAACTTAATAGATCTGCTTCGGTTAACGAGGTATCGTTGATGTGGGTTAAAGGACAGATGGGCAAAGCTGGAAATGAAGCAGAAGACCAACTTGGAAACACTAAACTTGAAAATGTGAAGAGCCCCCTGGCAGAAATGCCATCAAGTTGCTCACAGATAACAGAAGTATTTAATCTGGTTAACTGCGTTAGTAACAGGTCATCACTGGTAGAAGCTTTTTAAGTGTATATGCCAGGGAGATTTAAGCCTTGGAAAAATGGTAGCAATTACTAGAAACTTCGTGATGAGAAAGTTGACCAACAGTTACCAGTCGACAGTTTAAAACCATTAAAGTCTAGTGTAAAGGTTGGTAATACAATGTGACTCAATCAAAGTAAGGTTGCGGTAAAGTACAAATCGGTTGCCTATAATCATTGAGAACGGAAGGGGGTCAAAATCCGAACCATTAAGGAAGTTGTCTGCTTCGATATTTTCTCTACATTAATAATAATAAAAAAAACTCCCCCAATATCGCAATTCTTAATTTTTTTCCAAAAAAAAAAAATAGTGTGAGTAAAAAAATCAATTTCATTTAAGACCAGAATTTAATATAATAACAAAATTTACTTTTCAAAATGTTATAAAAAAAAAAAAAAGAAATTTTCATTGAATAACTTTATGGTTTAGCCGTTTATTAGGAAAATTTTTAAATGACAAATTCCGACATATATGTATATTTTTTAATAAGCTTAAAATAAAAAATGCGTCTGTAAAAACCTAAACAATTATATTCAATATTTTTTATTATGTATGCCAATACAGATTAATATAAAACAATTTTTAAAATGGCTTTTATAGCCGCTAGTGCCAATTAGTGTCAAAAAAAAACAAAAAAAAAAAACTATAAATGTTAACCAATAAATTACACACAACAACTACAAAATAAAAAGCCATCAACAAAAAAATTTTATATCAAAATATGTACATATGTGTTGCAAGTGACAATTGACGAACATTTTCAATAAGCATTTAAATAATTTGTACAAAAATAGTTTGAAAAAAATAAAAAAAAAATAAATAATATTTCTATATATATATGTATGAACATATATATATATGTATACACATATATATATATGTATATTTATTTTTGCTTTGAAAAACAAATAACATATTCCATTATAGGATTTCCTTTTGTATTGCTGCCCCAATACAGTTTTTGAATTATAACTTTGATCTATATCATATATACCAGTAAAAGACTAGCGAGTAAATTGGGTGAAATAAGAAAATATTAAAATACTAATTGCTGAAATTCGTAAGATCATCTCTTCACTCATCTGATGGTTATTATTTTCACTGTATCACTCACGGTTTTCGCTGTATCCCTGACGTAAATGTAACTTTACGTTATTTTTATATTTCTCAAGTTAAGAAAATATACTGTCATCTTCAGAACTACTCAAAAGTAGTACAAGGTTACGATAATTAATATTAACAAAATTAAAAATTTGAGATTCATTTTACCAATGTTACTATTTTATATATTACCTGGATATCTAGGCTAAGCTAATATCAATAATGATCTTTTGGCACTGTTAATTTACCAAACTTACATAGAAAAAATATTTTTTAATTAGCTTTAAGTTTAATTTTTAATTTTTATTGATTTAAATATATATTTGTTTAAAAAAAATTCTTAATTAAACAAATAATTGAATCAGTTAATTATTTAATTAATTTTTGATCTGATAACAATTAAAACTTTTAATTGATGAAAATATTTTTGAGAAGTTTATAAATAAAAAATAATGTGAAATACAACAAATAAATTGCATTTTTATTATAAAACGTTATGGGTAATTAGCATAATATTAAATAAAAAATAATATTGTTAAAAAAAATGAGAACTTTAACCCTAGTCCTTATACCCAACTTTTATTACGTGGACATATACCCAAGCACAGGTTTGGCTAGTAGTAATTATTCGCATCTTTCGTTATAACTTTTAAGCAAAAAAATTTTTTTTGTTAATAAAATTTTGTTCTTTAATATATTAATATATTTAATATATTAAGAAGTCATTGAATTTTACAATAAAACAAAAGGAGGAGTGGATGTTATGGACCAACTACTTATAGAATATAGTTGCTAAATACAGTCTAAGCGTTGGCCCTTATCCCTCTCTTTTAATATGATTGATTTGATGGCATTGTCAGCGTATATCATATACTTTAAAAATAATAAAAACATCCAATATAGTAAACCGAACGCAAACGTTTTCTTCTCCAGCTCGCCAAGAAGCTATGTATGTCATTCATTGAAAGCCGGTCAGTCAGTGTTCAGGTAATGCGTAACTTTAACACGAAACTTGGCATAGCGAGCTATATAAACACGGCCTTAAATGAAAGAGTTGACCCTACACCTTCAACGAGTGCAGCAGCGGCTCAGCGAGGAAAAAAAATGCAAGTTGGAAACTGCTATTTGTGTTATATTCACGACGAACACAGAAGACGCACTCGTAACATGTGCTCTCAATGTAAACGGCAAATATATGTGCAATATTCGAGCAAGTCCTTTGTATGCAAAACTTGCAATAATGAAGACAAAAAATAAATAAATTAAGTTTAAATAAATAAAATAAGTAATAATAAATAAAATAAATTTTTATTACCACAAAAAAACAAAGTCTTTAATAATTTTATTAAGACAATTTCATAAGTGGCCACATCTGTACTTGGGTATATGTTTTTGGGGGTCTCAGCTTAAGAAGCTCATAGATCCTCAGTGGTTTGACCTAGGATAGTAATTGAGGTGTCACACAGTAAACTGTCTAGTGGGAAAAATTAAAAAAAAGAACTTTCGAATTTATCAATAAAATACATATGGAAAGCTGAGACTACCACGATTCCAGAGGTGGTTTGGTTTTTCATGTGCCTTACACCTATAAAAAGTTACACATTTTTAAAATCGAATTATTTTGATAATTTTTTCATTATTTTTAAGTAACAAAAAATGGGTTTGGAAAAATAAATCTCAAAAATTCATTTTTCAATAAAAATGCATGCAAAATTATTTGTTTTATTCAGAAATGTAGCGGAAACAATGAAAAAATCCTAAAATTCAAATATTTATAACGACACTTGAAAAAAAAATTGTGAAATTTTTAGCCAAAATATGTACTTAAAAAAAAATAGTCAGCTTCGATGGACCCGAAAAAATAGGCACATCAAAAAACTACTTTTATGAATCAATAATCTTATTTTCTGTTATATATACTAAAATATGTATACAAATATTTAGGTGTTTTCCATGCCAACTTTTATATATTTTTATTAAAATTATCAGGTAATATTTTTAATATTTGAAAATGTACGATAATAGTAGGCTATGTCTTAACAATAAATACAAGTAGCTCTTTCAACAATAATCAAGAAATTAGTAATTGCATAATAGTAGGTGAATCTCTTAACACTGATTCCGACTCAGAAACTTATTTTATTGATTAAGAAATTGTTTACAATTATTATGTTATTTGAATTTGTTTGTAACTTTATTATTAATCTTTATATAAATATGTTTTTAATCTTAAATAATTATTTAATTTTAAAATATTTAGTGTTGTCAATTTGATAACCCTATTCATATAATGTTATTTGAATACCAGTGGTTATGAGTATTTTCAAAACTTTAAAAAATAAAAATACTAAAAAGTTTAAAATAATGTTACATTCAAAAAAGGTATACGACAACCCTAAACAATTAGAGATTGGTTATATTTTATAGCAAAAACTATCATGCTTATCATTTTGTATGTGAAATGATAGATTAGAATTCAAAAAAATAATAATTACTGAAATGGGGGAATTTTGGGTATTTAAATGTCCCCACACAGGAAAAATAAAAGGATTTCTACAAATGTTAATTCTTTTTTTAAAATAGTAGGCCAAGAGAGATATGTGACAAAAATTTCATTAAGCTACCATAACTCTTTCGATTTTTTTCCCGTTTTACTATGGAGACAGTTCACTGTGTGTCAGTTGACGCAGAATTTTGCCATTTTCTTAGATACGAAATTTCAATAAAAAAGTGTAAGCCATTTAGGAGGTGCATTACTCCAAAGTGTCAGTGGCCACACCTGTACTCGGGTATAAGGACTAGGATTAAGAGTAATTCCCGTAATTTTTTAAATGTTGAGACTAACCGAAAGACCAAAATCGAATGGTGTTTTTGTGGTATTGTTATTTATATTAAGATAATTTACGTAATTGTTATTACTATTACTGGCCATTAACAGTTGTTTGGCGAAAAATATATAGATTCGTATATAAATGAGACTTTACTTTCACAACATATAGTCTTGCCTTAATTTGAGTTATTTTATTTTCAAAATTTGTGTACTAAATTACTATTTAAGCAAAATTTAAATTAAGTTAACGATGGTGTAAAAAAAAATAACTTAAAATTTGTGTATACTTTAAGGCACTAAAGTTCACATTATCCAACGTACATGATTCAATTTAGAATGCTCTATATTAAGTTTTTCAATTTACATTATAAATACAACAAAATGTTGAAGCACACAAGAACATTGCCCATCATACACTTTGCATATTTAAAACATATGTACGTAAGTGTAATGTTCAGTAATGCAACACTTTTGGCAGAAACTACTTAACAAAGAAATATGTACACTTGTACTTACTTAACATATTCATATATAAACATATATAAACGATGTTATCCGAGAAACTTTTGAACACATGCTATGTGTTGCATGACTAAGGAATAGTTTCTTGAAATTACATATATGTAAATTGTGGTTTATTATGATTAAGGTTATACATGTATTTATATTAAGATTGTCCAGTTTACAGAGTAAAATTGTTTTATATGATTATACTTGAAATTTGATTTTTATTACAAGTTACATTTAAGAAAACTAGGCCCTTAATTTAGTTTATAATGCTTATTCGCTAATTACACAAGCCAGCATATTTGGAAATAAAGCTGTGTTGAATGTGAGTTAAAAGAAACCTAAGAATTCTGACATTGGTTGTTTACAAAGGTCAATTTCTCCAGCCAACTTCGTAACTATATTAGGCATCATTATAAAATGAAAATAAATAAATTAAATAAAATCTTTTAAAACAATTTGCCGTATTATGAAGCAATGCAAAACTCATTACTGTTATAATTTCTTCATAAGACTACAAGTAATAGCTAGACAAGTGAGCAATGTATTGAAAAAAGTTTTACACATACTTTGGTTTCTTATTTCTTCCTTTAAAAATCTCTTTATCGCAATTCTTTTTATATTGGCGCCAATTATTTTATGAATTCTATAAACATCAGCCATTTTAAACAATTTATTGTATAATATTATGGTAAATAAATCTGGAGTGGACTACACTCAACTTCACCATACCCCATGGAATTAGATATTTTTATGGATATATTACATAAATAATATAAGTTCAAGGTATATTCGAATCGAAAAGTTGATTATTTTCGGTTTGGGGTGTTAAGTAAACTATCCTTTGCCCCTTTTTATTCCAAAATTTATCTCCATAAACCAAAGGCACACACAAAATTTCGTTTTGTTATATCATACGGTATGACCTGTAGAGCGTTCACAAAATTTGGGGGTAAGGAAGCTTCCCCTTGCCCCTTTCCGACTATACCCAAAAACTATACCACTCTTCATCTCAATATACCAAAGGCAAATTTTGATTTGTGAAACAGTATGACCTGTACAAAATCCACAAAAATAGTGGCATACACAACCCAATTTTATAAGCTTTAATTTTAAGAAAAAATAATAATTTATTCTGTGGATTTCCTAATGCAGTTTTTTCTTCTTCAGGCAATCAAACATAAGTATTGTACATACACACATTCAAATATAGTTTGTTCTTACACATGTAAAAACATTTATGCAAAATCACAAGAAATGTTCATGCCGCAAAGAAAAAATAGTAGAAAAAAAGGAAAAAATGTCTGCGGTTTTTTATTTCACATTTAACATTTAAAATACAAAAAAACATAAGTTTTAAAAGAAATGCTTTCCTTGAAATGAATTTGTACAAATTATACGTAATTTACTTTGCTTGCGTACATTTTTTCCAGTTATTAATTAAATTTAATGAAAAAATTAGTACGTGAGCCAAAGTGCTTCACGTTCAGATATACATATTTATGTTCCTAATTGTATAAATATTACACACAAAGCCAAGTAAAACTTAAAAAAGAAAAATGCTTTAAACACATTGATAATAGCGGTAACACAACTACATGACTACAAATGCAGTTGGCTACTTTTGTCGCTGTGCAGTCACCTACTTATATTAATACATTGAAACTTTATCACTGTTTTTTACTTTTAAAAAAATAAAATAAATTTTTCAAAATATTTTTTTATCTCGTCAAAACAAAAAAATTATTTGCTCAAAACCTCAATTAATTTATATTTTTTTAATGGTGTGGTATTTTCTTCTGTTGAATAAAATAATATATTTTTCAGCCCTCATTGTCGCTTACAATAATAGTAATTAGCCTAAGATGGCTGCAGTCACAACGGTTGTCGTGTGGCCATATATTATATAGCACATTAACGTGTATATTTTAGTTTTGATAGGTTGTAGGCGGTAGCCTGCCGTCGTCTATGTGTTTAACGCAAAACAACATAAAATTGGTTAAATTTACATCCTTTGAAGAAGTTGTTAATTTATCCGTTATTATGACATAACTTTTTCTGCATTACTAAGATATTTTATTTTATTAAAGCTATGTAGAATTGAAGAAAATTCGTAAAATTGCACATCAGAAAAAAAATTTGAGTTTATAAACATACATACAGTCTAGGAAAAAACTCTACACACAGCCCAATATTATTAGATTTCAACTTTTACAGTGATATTTGAAAACAACTTAGTATGAGCTCAATTCTTACGTTAATCGTTAAGGTTATTTATAGATACAAATTTACAAATGTATTCATGTCAAATATATACAAGTCAATTCTAAAACCAATATGGTGTTATGGCATTCAATTATGGGGCACTGCCTCAGCTACCAACGTAGAAAAAATTCAAAGGCGCCAAAATAAGATTCTTCGTATAATTACATCTGCTCCTTGGTATATAAAAAACTCGAACATTCATAAAGATCTAAACGTGCCATCAGTTAAAGCAGAAATAGCGAAACTTACCATAAGGTATTTAAGGAAGCTTGAAACTCATCCGAATCCACTGGCCCGTAACATACTTAATGAACCTGGTTACATTCGACTAAGAAGGAGGGACACTGCTTCTCTCATCCGTACATCAGAGGGATAACCCGCAAATTACAGTAACCGTGAAACATACATTTTTTCTTGTCCAGCACTGGTTGGACTAAACAAGTATATTTATTTTTTTAGACTTAAGATATGAGTAATTATTGATAGTTCAATTATATTGAAGATACAATAAATAAAAATTGCGAAAAAAAAATATTCATGTCAACAAAGATATTCTCGAATATAACACAAATCATTGGGAAAAAAGTCTACATACAGTGTAGCATCCCCCCTAGTTTTTGTGAGAATATACAGAGTAAACATAAAAAATGCCGTTATTTTCGCATATTTGACTTCTTTGACAAACGATATTATCATTCAGGTACAGAAAGTCAAAACTAAAATATTTTAAAATATAAGAAAATGGAAAAAAGAGAAGAAATACAACTTTCAGTTCGCAATTTAGTGGTAAAACTCCGAAATGAAAACGAATCCTACTGTGAAATTTTAAAAATAGTGAACTTAAGTCGTGCTACTACTGTCCAAACTATTATAAAAAACTACGAAAGCACAAATAGCATCGAAAATAGGCCAAGATCTGGCAAGCCAAGGAAGTTTTTAAGTCGGAATGTGCGAATATTCTTAAAGAAATGCATCAAAATCCACAAACAAGTGCTCCGAAACTGGCGGAACACATGGAAAAATATTCTAATGTTTCTGTGATGTCACGAACAATTGTAAATATTTTGCATGAAAACAGCGGCGAAGGAAACCTCTAATTTATGCTAAGAATCGCCACCTACGGCTCCAATTTGCAAAAGCTTATCTAAATAAGGATTTGTATTTCTGGAAAACTGTCTTATTTACCGATGACAGCAAGTACAATATTTTTGGAAGCGACGGCCGCCCAAATGTCTGGGGTGGGTTGTTTGGTTTTCGTCGATGTTAATATGGACAGGCATCAATATAAAAGCATACTGGAAGAAAATCTGAAACCATCTTTTTCAATAACACAACGACCCCAAGCACACCGCTCACATACTTCGCGACTGGCTCCTTTATTATGCTCCACGACAGCTAAATTCCCCACCTCAGTCACCAGATCTTAACCGGATCGAGCAACTATAGGATGTATTGGAACGATTAGTGCGAAAATATGACATTACACGTCGAGAGACTCTCAAAACCGCATTAATTCGTGCATGGGCCGAAATTACTCCAGATATAACTTAAAATTTAGTCATGTCAATGCCCAGCTTCAGGCAGTAAAAGATGCTCAAGGTGGTCCTACTAAATATTAAAAAAATAAATTTGACCTTTGTTTTAGTTCAAAAGTTTTATTATCTTACAGCTTTTATAGCTGTATGTTGACTTTTTTCTTGTGAATATTATATGTTTTGTTATTTTTATTGTTTTTATGCCTTTTAATTGGCTTTTTTTAATAAATGTAATTCTTTGTTGACTCTTTACTAAATAGCATTTATTTTATTTAAATAAAATTTACAAATACCTAAAAAACCCGAAATTTAGGGTTCTATGTATAGTTTTTCCTTCCTGGAAAGGAAATTGTTTCCATTTTATATTTTTTATTTTATGTGTCTGTGACAGACATGGGGGGATTCAATTACATTTCAATTACAATTAAAGGTAATGTGTAAATGAAAATTTTCAATTACTAATTACAAGTAATTGTAATTGAAATCAGGGACAAAATCAATTACAATTACTTGTAATTTGTAATTGAAAAATTTCAATTACAATTACTCGTAATTAGTAATTAGTACAATTACTTGTAATTAGTAATTGGGAATTTTCAATTACTAATTACATGTAATTGTAATTGGAAAAGTTCAATCACAAATTACAAGTAATTGTAATTGAATTACAGTAATCATTACTTCCAATTGAACGAAATTCAATTATATTCCTAAAAATTTCAAGCTTATCTTAAATATGAATTTCTTGCTTTACGTTCAACAGTATTATTCAACCGAGCAATACGAAAACTGCATCCATGTTCTATTGCGGTGAACACCTTCCTGAAGGTAATTATCGCTTGCAAAATTTTGAAAACTTTGCAGTCAAATATACATTTTTTCTTTGAATATTCCGTAGACATTGACATTGTGAAAAAGAAAATAGTTTAAAATTTGCACTTCAGATTTACTTGCGTGGTCTAAATTCATTTCTAAATTACCTCAGAATACAATACTAAAGGCTTTTTTACGGTCTAATACTCCCTTAACGTCTTCAGCACCAGTTGAAAGTTTATTTTTGTCCGCTAGTATTATTTTAACACTAAGGCGACAAAGAATAAGGGAGGAAAATTTTGAAAGTATGGTTCTATTTAAAGCAAATAAGAATTTTTAATTAATAAATAATACGGTTGCTATAACATTGCAAATAATGGTACATATGTATATTATATAACTATATATGGAAATGTTTAATATTTAATTACATGTTATTCAAAGTTATGTGATTTTTTTAGGTTTTCCTTACTTTCGTTATATTATTAGTTTTACTGTGTTTTTGTTTTTAAATATTTAACTTATTTATTCAAATAGGATTGCTATTATTTTTTTTTTAATTTATATGTAATTGATAATTTTTGTAATTAAATATTATTTGACAATAACAAAAAAAAAACTTTCATTACTTAAAATTTTCAATTACATGTAATTGTAAAAAATTCAATTACATGTAATTAGTAATTGAAAATTTCCAATTACTAACTACAAGTAATTGTAGTAATTTTAATTGAAATTTTTCAATTACAAATTACAAGTAATTGTAATTGATTTTAGTCCCTGATTTCAATTACAATTACTTGTAATTAGTAATTGAAAATTTTCAATTGTAAATTATTCATGCCTCAGGATTTGCTCAAATATACGAAATATTGTAAAATACAATGATGTCAAATCTTACAACAGAAAACGGCAACTTCTTTAAGTGAAAAATGGGCTAAAATATAATATTTTTCGTTAAAAAAAAGTAATTATAAAATATATTGACCAGAAGCTTGAGCAACTAATACTGCCTCATATGATGCGTTTTTAACATAAAGTAGATCATGGCATATATTTAATAATATCTTGTTTTACATTTTATTCTTAAATTAATTACACTTGCTTTGGAATGATTACACACCACGTTTTTATGTTGGCGATCCATTTTTGCGACTTTTTGGATATACTTCTCCATCTGAGGATACATATATTTAGTTAATAGAATTATGAGAATAAAATTTGAAAAACAAAGAGATTAATTTGCAATCACTTTCACCCCTATCACAAATATTTATTCCCATGAAAAAACTCCCAAAATTTCTATCGTGAATGACTTCTGCCGTAAAATACAAGTAAATTGTTATTGGAATCATTTACGATAGAAAAATTTGGGATTTTTTTCATGTGAATAATTATTCATGATTGGTCTCATGTTTAGTCTTTTGGTACAAAATGAAAAGAGGGGATAAAAGGGCTAAAAGATAACTACAAAAAGCGGTATTTTGCATGTTTTTAATCTCCTCGTAACGTAAGACAATATATTTATTATGTAATAGCTATACATCAATTCGAAACAATTCAGTAACACTGACATTATGAAAGGTTCCCAGAATATCTCATCGCAGTTACCTTTTCCGTATGAAGTAAAAACTGATGTAGTATTTGACCACTTATTTACGGTAGATCCCTTCTTCTTCTGGCAGGGAAAGTTCCTGGGCTTCATTATTCTCTGATACTTGTGGAGCTACATTTAAAACTTCTCCATCAATTCTATTAGCAGGGCTAGCATATAAAAGTCACTTTAAACATTTAATTTTAATTTTACAGCTTTCTAGATCAATCAATGTGTTTAGAAGCATAATCTTATGACACTATTCTGAAATATTCACGCCAATACAAATAGTTGCTTGCGCAATTACATGTTATGGAATATGGACTGTACCAAAAGAAGTCATTAAGGAGTTGCTAGAAATACCGTAAATATTAACAAACCATAATTTGTAACATTACGTTTTTTTGTAATTTTAAATGAACCCAGTTCTGTACAAATAACGAATACGACTTCAATACATTTATAATTACTTGATGTTATAGGTTTACTTTCTTTTTATTTAAATTAATGCATTAAACATGAACTACACATAAAAATTCAATTCAAATTTGTGAATTTACAAACGAATACAACCACTTTCAGTTGCCTTAAGAAATTTTATAGTATTTTTTTGACGTAATGTATTTACATTGCTGTGTTTACTAGGTTTAATTACATTTGCTTAATAAGTGTTGGAGGTACAAATAAGATATAATCTACACATATAATAAAATAGTAACTCATTTCCGTCTGTCTGTCGGTCTGTCTGCTTTTCATTTACGATCACATCACGTAAAATCTACTGGATGGATTTTAACAGAATTTTGTAAGGAGTTACCAATGTATCCTGGTCCCAATATAGGATACTTTTTTTCGGAAAAATATCTTATTTCCAAGAGAAAGCGGAGAAAAAGCAGTGAAAGTACACAGTTGAACTAACCGAATATGAATACTTTAATTTTTTTCAAAAAGTAAAAAAAATATTTAAACTGATATTTAGGATATCTTAAGGAGGAACTAAGTACTGCTTAGTACAGCACGGCACCTTTCATTTCTGAAAGTTATATATTTTAAAACACAGATCTTTTTAACTACTTAGTACGGCACGGCACCTTTAATTTTGGATATTTAAACAGAGATTGCGCTAAAACATATGAACTACTTGATGCCAATTACACAGTGCAACACGGGAAAAAATAACCATATACGGACCAAAAAAAAAGACCCCTGTCTCCCAGTTTTGCCCAAGGTCCTCCAGGTTTTTTTATGGGCCCTCAAAGATGTGGGGCCTCGATGTCATTTTTGCAAAAAAATGATCATTTACTCAAGCTCATATTTTGCAAACCGTTTGAAATTTTGATATACTCTCTGAGGCAAAGTTGTAGCTCTTGTCATAAAGAACAAAAATTGTTAACATATAAAATCAAAAAAAAAACTTCATCTTCAAGGTCAAAATCGCAAAAAACATTAAAAAATTCAATTTTTTTTTTTACCTTTTTTACCCTGTTCAGGTCCATAGGTAGCAAACCGTTCAAAACTCAAAGAAACAATCAACCGCAAAAATGAACCTATGATCTAAATAAATAACTTTCTAGAACATGTGAACTTCCTAGGAATGATTCTTAACACCGTTTAGGTAGCGCTTAGGTAGCCGCAAAAGTGAAAAATTTCCCGAAAATTTTTTAATTTCATTTGTTTTTTCTTTACTTCAACATTGAGATACTATAAAGCCTTCTCCCGTGAGTTGTTTATTGAGATCATAGGTTCATTTTTGGTCTTTTATCACGTAGTGGTGTCCGTATATGGTTATTTTGCCATGACTTAAAAAATTACACAGTGTGTTAGCCAATTGAATAAAATTTATATTTTTTTTTAAGTCGCGTAGGTGTTCTATAATTTGGTTATTTTGTGAAATAGATACATACATACTTAGGTAATTATGTGATTACATTATTTTTGTTATTTAGCGTTAATTTTTAAAATTTGGTAAGAATACTACGACTTAAGTATGGCTATAAAATTCTGTTATTGTTAGTTTCATCTTAGTTAGTTGCATTTTTAGGTGCTACTCTATATAAGTAAGTCTTACAATAGTTGTGGAACACTTTCAAAGTAAAATCAAGCAAAATATTACCAGGACGCCAACGACGTGCCGGGCACAGCTAGTAGAAAATAAATTTGTTGATAGGAAACCACGTGTAGTAGGTGCTTATAACCAGATTACTTTTACTGCGTGATGATAAATATGTTTTAAACCAAACGTAAGTAGGTGTAGAAACAAATAATAATTTTAGGGCTTTTAAATAGATTTATTGATTTGGCACCATTTAATATGAATTTAAATCAGTATTGGTTTAAAATTGAGAAATTCATTAAATATATGGCAGTACGGCGAACCTCTGTATAATTATACAGAAGTCTCCAAGAAAACTGCAGATACGAAAGAAATTTCTTTGTTATCTGCAGTAGTTAAAATTGTTACAATCTTCCTTTAGTAGTTTTTTTTTTTAACAAAAAAAAAAAATTGAAAAAATAAAAATATACAGTGGGTTGTAAGAAACATAAAGATTAATATAGCACATATGTTATTGTTTACATTTAGCTTTGTTTCGAGTTGCCATGCAACAAAACTGTGTTATATTTGCAGCTTTCAGTTTTAAATTAAATTTTTTAAACTTTTTAAATGCAAACATTTTTAAATAAATTATGCAATATTTAGCGGACTATAGCGGATTTATATTTGATTTCTGATAATTTTTATACTTATAAAATATGTTTCAGTAGTCTATTAAAAAAAGTAATAACTTTGGAGTATTTTTAGTCAGGATTGTTTTTTACTTTCACATAAATTTTTTATTTATTCATTAATTTATTGTTAAATCTAATTATTAATTGAATCCCACATATGTTTTAATGTTTAAAAATAGGTCAAGAGAAATATTTTTGAAAAGTTCCTTTAACTTAGTAATTAATTTTAAAGTTGTATTCGACGACCCAACAGTGATTAGATAACAGAGTGATGTTTCTTCTTTCGTTTAAAAATATTTTAAATATTGAAACAGTAAATCACTACTGCCAATTTCTTCATTACATTTCAATTAGTAATCTTATAGAAGTGCACAAGTATTCTCTTTTTTTTAAATATTATAAATAACTTATCTACTCGCATATACATATGTAAAAAAAGATCTATTTTTTCAACGTCCATTTATTTTGCTGATATTTCATTTACGCTCTACGAAATAAATTCTTCGAAAAATCTATAAAATTTTTAAGTTTAAAAAAAATTTTTTTTTCTAAAGTTACTCCACTCCACAATAGGAAATTTTACCCATTTTTTTGGCCAAAAGGTAAAATCAAATTTTTTGCTAAGTATATTTTTTTTTTTAATATAAAAAACGATAACAAAGTAAACATCTCTGTTTAAATTTTACGAAAAAATTGACTGACTGTTACCGTATCACATGTTTAGCTTGCGATTTGTGAATTAGTTATCAAAAAACGATTGAGTGCAGTGAATTTTGTGATAGTTTGTAATAAAAGTTTTCATAATAATAATTTATAATTTGCAAAAAGAAAATAATGGAAAATAATATCAGTAAATAATGTGAGTACTTTAATGATATATGGTGAAATGTTGGTAAACTCATCTATTAGATCGATTAAATTGGAAAAATTAAAGTGACCTTAAGATGAACTTATGGAATTATGATTTGGAATTTTATTTAGACTTCCAAAAAAATATGTGCTAGCATTTTTTAGCTAGCCATAAAAAATAATATTTTTTTAGGACAATCAATTACCTTCCGGATTTAATAAATTTTAACTGCGGATATCTGCAAAATTTTTTCAAAAACCCATTTTTCCAGGTTACTACTGCGTGTCAAGTTCAGAGTTATTCAATACATGGCGAGAACAGCACAACGAATATGACAAAAGAGCCGCTATTTGTGCCCATTTCTTTTCATAAATTGGTGAGAGTGATTGTTCCGAAACTTTAAACAATATATAATGGAGCTTTCAAGAAAATTTTGTTCAAATATGAATATGAAATGGCTTAAAAGTTGTAGGAGTTTGAAAAACAGCATGCTGTTTGGCTTAAAGGTAATATTTCGATAAGAAAACCTGAAACGCAGTCTGTCTCCACTAAATCAAAGCCTGGACGAAAGTACGAAAACTAATTTCAAGAGCGGCACCCACTAAGCTATCTGCAAATGAAGGACTAGCCTTTCTTTTAGAAAGCAACTTTTCAAAAGAGCAATATTGCGCTATATGAAATGCGAACAAAATGAGTAATTCCAATATATGTATATCCTCTATACAAAGAACTTACATGTAGTAAATATAACTGCAGACTAGATGGCGTAATGGTTATTGAGACTTTATTGAGACTGAAGCATACATCCGAGAGAATACTAAAAGTGCAGGAGGAAGTTATATCTACCTTAATGGAAACAAAAAACACCGACATTTTTTACGCCGAACTCATTGTCAGTTATGGAATTGACAGCAGTACAAACTATAAGCAACAGTTTGAAAAGGCGGGTTCGCCTCAAAATTGTGACTCCTCTCTTTTGGCCATAACAATTATACCCTTGCGTTTAATAGAAGTGTCCGGAAATATTTTATGGAAAATTCCGAAAACGAAGATGAAGAAATTGAGATACGGAAACCTATAACCCTGGAACCCCCTTTGGAACTAATTCTTAATTATTTTTTTAGTTAACTTTACTAATGTTTTTTTTTTGGAGTGTATGTAAAACTTTAAGGATCCCTCCCTTTTAATAGTCTTTCAAAAGTCATGTCAAAAAAAAATCATTCAAATTGGTCCTGCCGTTTGGCTGTAATTAATTTTGGCAAAAAAAAGGGGTAAAATTTTCTATAGTGCACTGTGCGTTGCTATTTATTGTCCTTAAAAACTCATTAACCTCAATAAACCCACAATAGAATATTATTAAAATTTTCTGAACATTTAATATTCTTTGTTATTTTTTGTGGTTTGTATCACATACATATATTGCTATAAGGCCATCGAACAAAATATGCAATTACTCAACTTCAATAGCCTCCAAGCAAACCGCAGACGCACAATAAACACAACATTTACATAGTAACAATGCAATCATCTAACACTTGACTGAAGGATACACATCATATTACTTACTACAAACGTTGAAAAAAAGCATTCGAACAGCCATGTATATGTACGACAGGCACATAATTTATTTGTAGACGAGCAAAGTGCATGACATTAAAATCAAAAAAATAAACAGGCAAAAAACGCAATATACAAATAGGGAAAAAAAGTAAAAATTGAATAAAAACTCACAATTTCTGAATGTAATGGCTGCATTGCAGAAGAAGGAGATAGTTCGCTAGAAATTTATATTTGCAATGCAACTTTTTATTTATTTTAGGTGATATCATATAAAGTGGTAAACTCGGTTTACTAAGGCACTTTAAATCTGTGTATTTGGTGCGACTTAGATTTTTTAGAAAACTTCAATTTTACAAGGGATCAATATCCTTTTTTATTTTATTAATAAATTTGCAGGTAAAAATTTATTAAAACAAAATTACATCACTATAAGTTATTTGCTTTAAAAATAGATAACAGTTTACTACAGTTTATCAACCAAACTCACAATGTGTAGTGTCAATTTCGTATTGTAAAATTTAATTAACAAATAATATTAATATAAGTATTGCCTCGAAAATATGGGAATTTTTTCTTGGAAATATTTCTAGGTTCCGCTGCATTTCATATGTTTCAAAGAATAAAAAATATTTATTTTGAAATATTTCTTTGAAAATCTGGAAAATACAAACGGGTATTAGTAAGGGTTTACAAAGGCGTTTTATGTATAATATTAGACTGCATGCAAAATGACCCTATGAGAAATCGCCCAAAAACAAAAATGAAAAATTGCCGAGTGAATAATCACCTAAAAAAATGAAAAATTGCCCAAAAAAGAAAAATGGAAATTTGGCCCAAAAATTGTAAAATCGCGCGATTTGTTATATTTTATAAATTTTTATTCAATTAGATAGAAAAAAAGTCTACCAATACCTATAGCTCTCCCTGAATGAACAATATATAATGCTGTTCTTTCAGGCAACAAATATACTAAACCGATTTAAATAAAAGTAATAAAAATTGGAATTCTTATGAAGGGTGTTTTTTATAGAGGTATAGAACTTTAAGTTGCAATAAAACAACGATGGATCATTCGATTGACATGAATTTTATTTATCCAAAAGATAATCTTGTGGCATTACGTTTTAAATATGATTTCTGGCATATGACCGCCACGGCTGGCGCGGATGTAGTCCAATCTGGACGTCCAATTTTCGATGACTTTTTCCAGCATTTGTGGCCGTATATCGGCAATAACACGGCGAATGTTGTCTTCCAAATGGTCAAGCGTTTGTGGCTTATCCGCAAAGAGCAATGGCTTTACATAGCCCCACAGAAAGTAGTCTAGCGGTGTTAAATCACAAGATCTTGGAGGCCAATTCACAGGTCCAAAATTAGGCGGTCACCAAACGTGTCTTTCAATAAATCTATTGTGGCACGAGCTGTGTGACATGTTGCGCCGTCTTGTTGAAACCACATATCCTGGACATCATGGTTATTCAATTCAGGAATGAAAAAGTTAGTACTCATGGCTCTATACCGATCACCATTGAGTTCTGGCCACCATCGTTTTTGAAAAGGTACGGAACAATGATTCCACCAGCACATATAGCGCACCAAAACGTCAGTTTTTCTGGATGTAACGGTGTTTCGACATAAACTTGAGGATTACCTTCACTCCAAATGCGGCAGTTTTGTTTGTTGACGTAGCCATTCAACCAGAAGTGCGCTTCATCGCTAAAAAAAATTCGCTTATGAAAATCGGGAACAACGGTAATATCGTTTCGGGCCCATTTGCATGCGTTGTTTAGGCGTGAGTCTATGCATGATGAATTGCCAAGCCAAACTGAGGATAAGTCACTTGACAGCTATTAAATCGGTCGCCATCTTGAAAAGTAATGCCAACTTAAAGTTCTATACGTCTATAAAAAACACCCTTTACAATTCTGGTCTCAAAATTAAACAAAAAACATATTCTACCCTCGTTTAAAACCTAAATAACTACTATTGGAATTGAATATTTTGCACTAGGAATATGGAGAGTGAAAGTGTACAGAAAATCCTTCAAACTTCAATTCTTAGAGATGTTGATATATAAGTTCTTTTATTGCTCGGTTGCTATTAGCTTGCTATGATTTGAATTTAAAAAAATATTTTATTTTACAAATAAGGTTTTTTAACTAATTACAAACGCTCGTCGGTCGTTGCTTTGCAGAACACTTAGTAGCGAACACTATACTTCATTTTGTAATATAGATTTTAGACACACGTTGTGTGCGTCCTGACAATATTTTGTTCGATTTTGCTTTGATATTTCCACACCTAATTTTAAGACTTACATATTTACTTTATAAAAAGATGTCCATCTTTATATAAAATTCTAAAAATTATATAAAATCGGCGTAGTTTTACTGCTATCTCTGCACTTTCTGTTCACAATATGATATTTTTTAATTTAAAAAAAGATTCTTAAATCCTTTTGACATGATACGAACGCAAACAGAAAGAGAGACAGACGGGAAATGAGTTACTGTTTTATAATATGTATAGATAAAACTCAACAAATTAAATACAACAACTTAATACAACGACTGCAAGGATATTTGTATGCATTCTTAACTTCTCTCTACAAAAGAATGCTAAAAACTGAATCCATAACAAGCAGTATTTGTTAGCCAATTTGCACATCTTCATTGAATATCATTACATGTCCAATAAAATTATAACGTAAGATGTAAAAAATTGAACATTTTATATTGTTGTCGTATCATAAATAAAATACTGTAAAAGTTTTTGCTGGCTTTCATCAGAATGTGTAAACTTCATATTAAAGAAAAATATATGTTTACCTTGTTGAAAAGCAGTATGTCTGAATAATTAAGTTTTCTTTTCTTTTTCTTTGCATTGATTGTGGACAATTATTCAAATGTAAATAAATGTTTTTTTTCAAACTGCAACAACAAAATAATTTAATTCACACAAATTTTTTGGTTATCCAATTTTTTACTTTGCTTTGGCAATATTATTTTTTGTTAATTTAAATAACCAAAAAAAAAAGAAACCTGGACTCTGCGAAAGAGAATTACAATAGTTCACAATCATAAATAAAAAATAGAAAAAAAAAATTAATTAGAAATAATAGAACAATGCCTTTGTCTAACTACATGATAGTATTTAAAAGTCAGTTTATATTATGCGATTTGTTCCTAATTCAAGAGTCAGTCTACTTTTCATTGTTAGAGAGAAGTATAGCGAAAATTGCATGCACAAAGTCAAAATTGGAGTGATTTGTTCTTTAAATCGATTCCCATCACATGTTCGTTACTTTAAATCAAGAGCCCCCACGCAAACCCCGAAGGGTCAGTGAGCACATACACAATCTCAACCAGAAGCTCACAAAGGGAATAAAACATGTAAAAATTTAAAATCAGTAGTATACCAGCTTTCAACAATGTAGGTTTGTGTCACTTTGCTATATATTTAGCAAACCAATGCATTTTCATTTTAACCACTTTTTTTGGTTGGGACCTTTACTTTAAATAGTCATTGAAAAATTAGTTTTCACATTAAATTGCAGACGTTTGTTACCTTGTATTGGGAGTACTACAGATATTGTTACAATCTCACCTACCTTTATTTTGACTAAGAAAACTCAGTGCGCTGTTATGCTTACATAGACGAGCTAATTTTGACAGTTAAACGATACTTGACTGATCAACTTTTAAACAGGAGGAATTGAAAGCTGTTAGAGTTATTTGGGGCGCTGAATTGAAATCTGCAATCCGTTTTGTTAAATTGGTACCAGTTTTCCAGATATTCCGTCATATCTAAAATAAATAAAATTTCGAAGCATATATTAGCATAACTCGACAACAGTTCACCCACTTTGGTTAAGTAAAGAATTAAAATCCATACAAAGCAACCTTCAACCCATAAAAATATTGTTTTTGAATCTGCTTTGTAGATTTTCGGCTATTAAGAGAGTTGTAGAGGAAAAAACAATTATTATGATATTATTTACAATTAACTCAAAAAAAGGTGCGATATGTCTATACGTATAATAAAATAGTAACTCATTTCTGACTGACTGTCTGTCTATCTGCTTTTCGTGATGCATTAGCATCACGTAAAAACTACTGTTTGGATTTTAACAAAGTTTTGTGAGGAAGTACCCTAGCATCCTTATTCAAATATAGGAAAATTTTTTTCCGCAAACATATCTCACTTCCAAGTGAATGTGGAGAAAAAGCAGTACGTGCGTTGCGTACATAATTTCAAGTTTAAAGGTACTGAAATTTTCGGTTTAAAACTGGAATATTTTAAGCACTGTTTTGAAAGTGGGATATTTTACACATTATTTGGCAACAGATGGCGCCAGTTGAATAAAATTTGTATTTTTACTTTGTGGAATTACATTGTTATTAAAATATTTTAAACACCTCGTACAGGGTTTTACAATAATTGTTATGATTTTATATAAATTTTAGAATTTTATCCAAGGCTGAGTACCTATATATAAAGAAAATACTTATCTGAATGGATTTTAACAAAATTTTGTGAGGAGTACCTTTATACAAAGTAAATACATAAACCATAACTGAAGCACTATAAAAGTAAGAGTCTTACAATGGGGGTGTAATATTTTCAAAGCAAAATCGAGCAAAATATTATCAGGACGTCCACGACATGGCGGGTACAGCTAGTATACAATAATACAATATTGCCTTTTATGGTATGGATTTCAGTAAAAGAACAAAATAATTTTTTTTAATCAAAATCTGTACCATAAAATTATAGTCTTTACACAATAAATTGTATTCATGACCTAATAAAAAGTAATACCAAATAAATAAAAACTTATATTCGTACATTATTTTTACCCATGCTATTGCAAAATAATTTTACGATATTTTAATATGACACAATAAGCAGTAAAATGTGTTTTGTGGTGTAACGTTCTTAGCATTAAATAGCTAATTAAATCCCAGACACTTAAAATTGATATAATCATTATATGGTCGTGTTTATGTCTTAATCAAATGTTTTTGTCATCTTTGACATACATTCACATGTTTTATATCCTTCTGCAGAAGGCTATTAAGAAAACATAAAACCATAGAAAATTTTAATGGATACAAATGCCTATGTTATAATTGAGCATTTGTAAGTGACGTATGCATAGTTAAACAAATATTGTTTGATTTAATAAATGTTTTAAAAATAAAGAACTTAACCAGGTTACTTATAAAAAGCTGACCCATGTCATCAGCTGCATTAATAACAACTTTAACACAAAAACTAAAGATACCGTGCAATGACCGGCAATATAGATTTAAAACATTGGGAACTGCTAAAGTGCTTAAAGTAGAAAAACAATTATATTCTAGAGCCAATAACGAGAAACTTAGCAGAATTTAAAGAAGTTTCTAGGTTTTACTAGGGCATTCGGTAACCCCAGCAAAAAATACTATTTCGCAGTATACCAGTTTGTAAGCGAATGACGAGTTGTTATGTAGTGTGACGGATCGGTTAATGTGACTATCACATAAGTACTTAATTGCCGACATGCTTGAACTGCCCCAATGCAGTTGGAGAAACCAACAGCCAAGTGGTCTTCAAAATAATGCAATGATCAGCACTATTCCATTTTGTAATAATAAAAATAATAAGAATTTAACGTTTCCACTCAAAATTCATGATTACCTAGTATTTTACTAATGTTAAGATATTTATAAATTAGGTTAAGTATAGAAATAAGAGGTTGAGTGTAATTTGAAAAAAACACTCAACCAAATAATATATTAGAAGAACAATTTGTTAGAATTAAGGAGACAGAAAATAAATACCCACTTAGTAGCTCTTAAAAATTATACAATCTTAGTATTTGCTACAGTTATTGCTTACAAACTGGGTTACGTATGACATGACATTTGTTTCCCACGCACAGAGGGTTATTTTGCCAATCTAGCCGGAGATTAGGCCAAAAATTAATTTTGAGAAATGTAAAAATTTAAGTACGCAGCTCGACAAGGCTTTCTAGACTTTTGCTTGAGATTTGTCGTTTTGGGACACTGTTAAAATCAGGAAAGTTGAGTAAATCGTATACGTTTTTATTAAATTTTGAGAGGTTTGCAATATATTTTTTGGTGGCTAAACGAATAAAGATTTTTTATTGATTTTTTTTCTGTCAGAGGGTTTATTAGTACCTACTTATGTTAATTTTTAGATTTTTTTTTAAATTTATAATAATAAAAAATTACGTTCAAAATTAAAAAAAGGTTTTTTGTAAAATTTGTTGTCAAAAAAAAAGTGATCTCCATCGCGATCCTAAAAATTTTATATATCACTACAAAATTTACGATCTCTGTACTGTAAAAAAATACGTTGCGTTTTTGCGCCATTTTTTTCGATTTTTTCAAAATTTTACCTTTTTATGTTTTTTCTTATCTTGGATAGGTAAGAGTAAGAATAAGAAACCCTTATATATTCATAAAATGTCTTGGTTTTTAATAACTGAAGGTAGATGTTTTTTATTTAAATTATTACATCTAACACTGTTATTACCTGTACAAAAAACAATTTAAATATCAAAAGAGATATAGACGTAGATGCCTTTTCTTTCGGAATATCTACTTTACACGCCAGAATTCGCCTATTCGAGAGCATATTACACCTGTCATATTAACTGACTGAAAAAATGGCAAATAAAATCTGATGCGGACAAAGCCATTGTAAACGCGAGGAAAAAAAATATCCAAGAAAAATTTAGAAGTGAATTAGGGCTAATAGTGGGTGTATTGAAAATTGGATTTGGAAACACCGGCGATGGTAATGCTAGCAGAAGATTTTTTTCCAATCCTGAATTAGCTGCAGAAATATTTGGAATTGAGTTTGATTTCATATACCGAATTCAGAGAATGACAAAAGTATAATTTTTTGTACTTATTAAATTTATAAATGTTTATAGCTACTGCTCAATCAACATATCATACACACATACTCATATCAATTTCAACTTAAATAACTACAAGTATAGGCATATAATAAGTGTTCGCATACTTCTTCATTATTTTTCGCAATACAACTAATTATAAGTAAAAGTTGGATAAAGTATTGGCTATACCCATACTTGTAAATACAGAGTAGGAATAAGTAAGTATGTAAATGCTCTAAGTATACTTGGAGTTTTTTTTAAATATATGTATTAATTATGGTACAATTTAAAAATACGTTTATTCATTTCTTCATCCTGATATAAAAATTATTTTGGTTCTCCATACTTAACCATACTTAAGCAATGTTCGGTTATAAACAAAATATTGCCAAACATCATCCACCTTTTTATACACACAATTCCTAAAAGTAGTTGTATGGAAAAGTACATATAATACTATAAGTATACTTATAAGTATTAAGTAGTTATAAGTATGGGTATGACAGATACCCATAACATTATCTACCTACAACCAGTTGTACTCATACACGTATTACTTATACATTTTTAAGTTCGGTGTGTATAAATAATGTTTGTTATAAGTATTGAGTACACCCATACTTATTTCAAAGCAAATATGTATGTGTAGGTATTTTCTGTGTTATAAGTATAGGTATAACTAATACCCAAAAATATGTGTAAATATTTGACTACATTTATTTATAAGTACTTTTTGTCAGTCTCTGACCAAATCAAGGTTATTATTGAAGTAATATAAAGTGGTCACAAAATCCAAATTCACGAGTTTGCCGATTATTGCTAAGATACTGCAAAACTTTACTTTTCTCTATATGAGTGGCATCCTATGACACCTACAATAAAGATTTCAATACATGGTGCAACTGTTATGAATGAGGCAACAATGCCTATTGGGCTTTTATCAGAAGAAGCGTCTAAGGAACGCAACAGACATTTCCGGCTGAGGCACGAAACAGACATTTCCGGCTTTACAGGCAGAATTATGCTAGAGAGTTTTCAAGGGTTCAGTGTAACATAGATATTATTCATAGACTTTTGCTAAGTTCTGGCCCACTCTTTACTAGACCCACTCCAGAAAACGCTCATTATCTTTTACGAAAGAAGCAATTTCTTTCATGCTTGCACCTGTACTCAACGCTGAAAAGGATTCAGATTCGGAAGAGGTCTTTGAAGAATCAGACGAAGAAGAACCATCACACGCATCAACATCTTAGTGCAAAGGAGAAGTTGTTTTAAATAAATTAATTGTTATAATTTTAAATAAAATTTATCGTTACGATCATAAGTATGAATAAATTAATTATTTTCCGATAAATAAAAAACTATTAAGTAACAAATTACAAAAAAACTTGAATTTTTCAGAGGTAGGAATAGTTCTTCCAAGGGAAACTTTTTTCTTCTTGATCCGATTTTTCCTATTTTATAGCGTTGACAGCCTATGACCATAGTAGATTTTTCTGCAAAGTTTCATTAATCTAGGGGCACTCGGTACATTTTTAGAGCCAATATAAACTAAAAAAAAGTAATGATTGGCAAAATACCCCTATGTGCGAAGTCTCACTTAGTAGCACTTCCTGTTAGGCGATAATTTCACTGCAGTATATGTCATTAAGCATAAAATGAGAAGTTAAAATGCAGGGTACCCGGGTACCTAAACACATACTCTCAAATTGTATGATTGTGTGAAAAGCAGCAACTAAAATAAATTTAAAGACGCCTTCTAACTTTAGGCCTTCTATAAGGCTTGCGAAGATCTTCTCTCGGATAGGATCCTCATTTTTGTGTGCCTTTCAAAGAAGGCCTTTTAGAAGGCTCATTCTTCTAAAAGATCCAGTATACATTTCTAGTTCGCTTCTCTTAGTAGGGAAGTAGGAATGTGTAATCATTTCGTATGACAAAAACATAATTTTCTATATTCAGATTTCTTATTTATAAAACACCAAAGTTCATTGATAGACTGATTAGTAGTGCTCTAGTCTATCAGCCTGAATTTTAATATTTATAAAAAAATTTTAATATTTCAAAAATAAAAATAAATTAAAAGTGCTTAATAAAATTAGAACAACAATAAAAATCTTGTCCCAGAAATATTTTTTTTTAGTTTTTGCTACGCAAAAACTTCTAAAAGACATTAAATTAAAGGATTCTAACAGACAATATTCGGAGGACCTTCTGGAACGCTTGAAGAACGATAGTGAAAGGCCTACTCTGCAATGCCAACCTGTGTAAAAAAGACATGAGAATGGAATGCGAACGGAATGCAAACGGAAGGCCTTCTAGATACAAAAAGAAGAAGCAAAGTGGCCTACTAGAAAGCCTTCATACTCCTTCTTTTTCCACTGGGAAGAATCTCATTTGGTTTGTATTGTTGAAATGTAAACATAGCAACAAGTAGAGTGTTTGTGTATCGAAGTTGCCCGGATCACTTTTTCTCTATAAACTCAAGCATAAAAAATCAGAAAAAGCGCACAACGGATTTAAAATAATGCCTTATATCTTAAAGGCTTTATGAGAATTTCACAGCCTTTACGACATACACATAACTATAGGACACACAAAAACAGAAATAATAATTAAAGATATTTTTAGAATGATGTCAGTTGCCTGGAAAAGTAGACGACTACATCGTCTTTTTCGTGCATTTAATTTAACCGTCAAAACCTAAATTTATCATTAAAATGGGGTATATTTGGACTTCATGGTCTAAAATGCCTATGTCTTATGTATACATATATGTATTTAACTCTGTGGATTGTTTAAACTCTATTTTTTATATCTTTATTTTTTAAACGTATTAAGTAGCAAGAAAAGTTAGTCCTTGTTTATTTAAATCATTTAAAAATTAAAAGTTGCAATTTTTTCTTTTTTTTTACGTAAAACTAACATTTGTCAAAATGCTAAAAATATTTCTATTTATAATTCCTTTTTATATTTTCTCTTTATTATCATTTTATCATTGAATTTTTACCAATGTTCAAACAAAGTTATTTAATTAAATATAACAAACTTTATTTAGTTACAAGTTTATAGTTGGAGTTCCAAAAAGTTTCGACTCGATTGAATTTCTTTAATTGTTAATTCATTTTTGTTCAAAACCTGTTTTGATTTTTAGGTTGCTAGCAGTTGCAATGTATTGCTAAAAGTAACAAAAGATTAAAACGGATCAAAGAAAAACTGAGAGGTAAACTTAACTTGCCAATACGTATATTAGTAGAATTTATATCAGTACAGTAATTATGTATCAATAATAAAAAAACAATAATCCACAAAAAAATATATTTTTTTAATATTTTTTTTAATTTCTAAAATATGTTTTAAAAAACTTACAAATTAAACGAGTGATTAACTTCACGGTAGTTTTATTTTGTAAAAGTCATAAATCACAGCACATGCCCCTCATTAATTAGTAAGAACAGAAAAGACCACTTATGTCTATTATTAAGGATATAAGTAGATAAACAATCTCAAGCGCATACTTTTGCACAAACTTATTTATCAAAGTAAGTTTATATTCAATTATATTTAATTTAATTTTTTTAGTTTGTTCACTAAGCCAGGTTGTTCTTAAGAAACTCTGTTTAATGCATATACATTTAGTTGTATTCGTTCAAATAACATTAAAAAAGTTTTAATTCAAAAACTTTTTCTGGCAAATAATAAGCAACTATTGGAACTGAATTCGAACGATTTGATTTTATTTCAATAATAAAAGAATAAACAATCAACAAGTTAAAAAGTTGATTTGTTTGATTTGTTTGAAACATAGTAAGAAAATAATATAAATTTACACATATTATTCAATTATTTACCAAGGTAAATTATTATATGATCCAGAAAATTTATTATTTGTTAAATCGATGCCGTCTGTGTTACATGTGCACGTGACCTAAAAAGTTTTTTTTTTTTTTTAACTCTGCGCCAGTGTTCATTTAAAGATATATAAAAATATACATACATATGTATGTATATAAAGTTTAAAGATATAAAATCATAAAATTTTAAACGTCGGAAATTTAATTGAATTTAAGGCTATGATTTAAATTATTTTTAAAGCGTTTGCAAAAAGCTAATTTATATAATTAAATATATATATGTACAACGTTGTTAAAAACCGCTTATTTATTCCTGTTTTTCTTAACCTCATGCCAACGTGCAACTGATTTTATAAAAATGTTTATCGTGTTAATTTTCTATAGGAAAGTTTTAAATTTATATTTAATTTGAAGTATTGTCTAGATTGAATAACCAAAATGTAATTTAAAATTACCAGTACTTTTACAGACTCTTTTTTTGCTAAAATTTAATAAATTTATAAAAAGCTTTCTAAGAATTTTACAAATGAAATTTTATCATCAACTAGTTTGTATGTAAAGAATATTTTGAAAGTAATTAAAAAAAAAAAAAAAAAATAAAATAAAAAAAATCAGGAAAAAAAATTAACGAAAACTATTTTTTGAAACCTCCTTATAACAGATTATAAAAAACTAGACCTGAACCTGGCAAAAGAGGGAAAAACATTTTGTTGTTATTTATGTGATGTATTTATTTAAGGGAATAATTTCAGAGATAAAGCTTGCGTCACTACATCTGTAATGCATCTACAATAATATTTTTGTTTAAGTTTGCCTGTTGGTGTTGTTAACCCATTAACGACGAATGGATAGAAAAATACTCAAAAATAGAGATCTCTTCAAAAAATTCCAGCTACAATTAGGTGAGAGGTTTCGAAAATATGTTTTCATTGACAGATAGAGGAAAGATCGCATCAGTTAGGCTCTAAAAAAATTGAAGAGTGGACTTTACGACAACCCTCTTAGATCATTATCGCCTTAGCTGTCCTCTATCCTCTGGGCTACAGGTTAAATTTCATAGCAAGGATATTTAAATACCCAATTAGGCAACAAGGGGTTCTAAAACATATCAAATAGAATTTTTATTTATCAAGTAAAAATGCGTTTTTTGTATGGTTTTATATATGTACATATAATAATACTATTATTTAGATTTTTTATTTTATTGATGTTCTTTGGACTGTGCAAAACAGTCTACTCCTAAGAATTGGACAAAATTTCAGTATTGGAGAAATAAAGTGAAAAAATATACATTACTCACCGAATTATCATTCCAAAGTACATCGATTATTTTGTTGTTTTTATAAAAAAAAAAAAATATGATGAATCTCGAGGATTCATTTTCATCAATTGTATATCATACAATAGTGCATGATTTGGTCGATTGTCGCAAACGGTACCTGATGGGGTAAAAAATTTTCCTTAATATTTAGAGTTCGGGTGTTTAAGGATAACAAAGGAAATTCTTTAAAACTCACTGAAAATAACTATCGTTTACCATTATGATAGCATAGCTGTTAAGTAATGAATACTAATCATAATAATTAGTAATTTGATTACTTTTTCTGAAAGGTTAAGTAATGATTAAAGTACGATTAAATTCAGTTTCGCACAATTACTAATAATGGAAAAGTAATCTGTATTACTTTAAATTACAACAAAGTAATCAAAAATAATCAAAAGCAATCAAAAAACAAGTAAAAGTGCTATATTCGGCCGTACCGAATTTTCTATACCCTTCAACTTAACATATTTGAGACAGACGGACAGACGGACATCGCTCAATCAACATTTTTATGTATAAGAATTCAGAATATATATACTTTATGGGGTCGGAAATAAATATTGTAGAAATTACACATGGAATGACAAACTTATATCCACCTGTGGTGAACGGTATAATCCGACTACTTTTAAAGATTACTTTTAATGATCAAAAAGAATCAAAAGTAATCTTTGAAAGTAGTCGGATTATTTTTTGATTACTATGTGATTCTGTAATTATTCTTTTAAAAGAAACTTATATTTCTTTAAATATAAAGTACACTTTTTTCTCTATAAATAATATTTATAGAAACGATATGAATGTTGTATACCATAATAAAGTTTAAAATATCATTATTGAGTTCACCAGTAAAAATTTTCATCTGGCATACAAAAACCATTGTTGTTTAATTATTAAAAAAAAAAACAAAGCAAGAATCCAATAGACTTTTTCTTTATTGTCAGTAAAATTACTAAGCAGAAGACCAAAATAAGCATCATAGGGTTTTCAGAGTAATGGTAAGCCTTTTGTAAAGCAATAAATAGGCAAAAGTAAAGAAGATGTATTAACAGAGTTTAAAAATACAAAAGCTGGACAAGAGCAGCTTTAAATTTTCCATTGGATTATTACGAAGAAATAAAATGTGCAGAAAACTGTTTTTAATATGCTTTGCGTATTCTTTTGTTATAAAGTAACAATAACATAAAAGTCATAAACGTAGATCTGGTATTTTTATTTTATTAAAAAAAATAAAACATTTTCTTCTGCACAGATTGGAGAGCAATTGAAAATTCTTTCCATAAACATAACAATATGCTTTTGCATTGCTGAAACGGTTCATGCATATGGCCCAAAAGGCATAATTTAATTCAATCATATTGGTTATTTGATTGCCAATTTTATGCTATTTAATAAACATTCTTGTTTGGTGTTTGGAACAATCAGACTTTATACACTATGGGCCATATTCATATAAAATATTTTTGGGTTATAAAAGGTTTACTGAACAAATTTTCTATGCAAATTTGTTTTTATAAACTTTCTGGTGTCAATTAAAGTTATTTTCTTTAACTCTTTGTTCATGTTAGGATTGATATTGTTCCAAGGATCGCAGGTATTTAGGTATTGTTAGACCGATATCATATACGTACATATATCGTTCTATAAATTTCTGCGATATTGGCAAAATATGATTGCCATCCCATCTTCCTTAAAAAAATTATATTATATATATATATATATATATATATATATATATATATATATATATATATATATATATATATATATATATATATATATATATGCGTTGGTGACGCAGTAAACGAGTAGTAAAGTAAATATTAGAGATCTGCATTAATTCATTTGATTTTTAATCATTACACTTACACGCATAAACTCCTTTGTAAACATATGTGTTACAGTAAACAATAAAAACATGTTGAGTGAATCAGCACAAAATCTGTATCAGAGAGAAATAAAACATGTTCCGTTTAATTTTTTTTTTTTTCAAACTAAGACATTGCAATGTTGCCAACGGTTGTGTGTTAATACTATCATTGTGCCAATAGAATGAATGAAATAACAGCTTTCATTTGTTTGCATAAAGACAAACTGAATGGCAGAAATACCGATGGACAGAAGTCAGATGGACCATCAGTCAGACAAGCTATCAGACAGTCATTGAGACCTTCAGGCAGTCAGTCAGTCAGTCAGCCAAACAATTAGTCAGACAGTCAGACCGTCAAATAGTCAGATAGTCAGACCGTCAAATATTTAGACCGTCAGATAGTAAAATAGTCAGGCTGTCAGACCGTCAGTTTTTCAGTAAGTCAGACCGTCAGATAGTTAGTAAGACAGTCAGATCGTCAAACAGTCAGGCAGTCATACACTCAGATCGTCGGACAATCAGACCGTCGGATCGTCTAACAGTGAGTCAGACCGTCAGTTTATCAAACAGTCAGACCATCAAACAATCAGTCAGACCGTCAAACAGTGAGTCAGACCGACAAACAGTCAGACCGCCAAACAGTCAGACCGTTAAATAGTCCGACCGTCAAATAGTCAGACCGGTAGTCAGTCAGACAATCAATCACACAGTCACTCAGTCTATCTATCTGTAGAAACCAGCAGACCTATCTATAAAAACCAACGTTATGTTAACCATGGGGACGATGATGCGAGTTCAAAAATTTTTCTTCAACCAAATCGTGCATAACGGTGATGACAGTTTTTGAGGTGACGACGGTTTTTGAGTTCAATATTTTTTCTTCATCCAAAAAGTGCTCAACGTACCTACAGAAGTTTTTACTTCAATAATAATTAATAATGGTGACGACGGTTTTTGGAGACGACGGTTTTTGGTGTCGACAGTTTTTTTCTGCAACCAAAAAGTGCTCAACGTGCCTAAAGAAGTTTTCACTTAAAAAAAAATATATAATTAAAACCCAAAAATTTAAAAATCTAATTTAATAATAATTTCCATTTTTAATTGGCCATTTGTAATAAAAAAATTCTAATCTTATTATTGGTACTTTTTAACATATAAAAATAAAACCATAAAATAATAAAGGCTTAAAAAATTATTCAAAATTATAACATAATTATACAGTAATTTGCTCAAAGGTTCAATGACTAAAGTCTTAAAATAAATACTTTCAGCATCTACGTTTAAATCACAGTGATAAATGACAGACGTGTTGTCATGAAGTGAATAGCAATGAAAATAAATTGAATGTATTATTGACATGAAGACTTTAGTCAATATATTTTGCATGTTGATTACACAGATCAAGTATGTATATGTTCATTTATAAATTTTGTAGAAAATACGGGTACATATACAATGTACGTACATATGCATACATACTTTTATGTATACAAATGGTGTGGAAAAACAAAATAAATATATTACGCCTTTTTCATTTTGTAACAACTCGGTTTGGATTTAAAGTCAACATTCTCACTCAGTTGTCATTGCGATAGCTTACAATTCATGTTAAACCAGAAGCTGAAGCATGCAATTGATATCTAAATGATAATATCATTTACTGTATAATCAATGACACACGTTTGATACATTGAGTTTAATCAGAATATTTAGCATTTCGATGAAGATGTGTACTGATATCCACGTAATCGATGACTTGTGTGAGAATATTGAAAGAAAATATATTGTACCTCCGATCATATATAATGATCGATAAGATACATATATTAACCCCCATATTCATAAAAAATAAAATCTATTTTAGAACAAATTTTTCATACAAAAGTTGTTCTAAAATACATTTCAAATCAGTTTTATTTTTTTATAAATATGGGGGTAAGGGTTTAATTGTGTCAAACTTAATTCTATTTTTTCAAAAACTTTTTTATTGAAGTGCGTATTTCATTTAATTATTATTCAAAATTATTTCATTTTGCGCTTTATTGCTTGTAGTTTTTATGTTTATTGATGATTTTTAATTATTTTAACGAAATTTTTCCTAATATTTTTTTTAATCTTAATCAGCGAGTATTTTTTAATCCCTTTTACTGATGCCTAATATTATATACAGGGTATCCGCCGGGAAGGTATACTACTTAGTATTGCCGCCATTTTCGTAAACATTAGTCTTGAAAGTTTATATCTGGCAGTCGTGAAGTAGTCGCGTGGCAAATTTATTATGGAAAAATATTCGATAAATCAACGTGCCAATAAAGCTCGCCCATGACAACCCCGATTTTCATGAAAAAATCATAATGAGTGACGAGAGTAACTTTAGCTCATCTAAAATTTGGGTTAAGGTTTCCTGATGATGCTAAATTGAGCACTTAGTGAAATGGCGATCGAAACTAGCTTACCCGGTAGTAATCAAATTCAGTGAATTTATAATTTGGGTTAATAGCACGCTATTAATGAAAAATTAGAATTATGAGGCACATTTTCATTTGAATGAATATGTGAATAAACAGAATTGTCGGTTATGGGCATCAGTCACCTTTGCATCCATTAAAAGTGACAGTCTAGTGTGCAATTTAGTCAGAAGGAATCATTGGACCTTACTTCTTTGAAAATGAAAGCGTAACGGTAACTGTGAATGGGAAGCGATACCGTGATACGGTTAAAAACGATACCACATCCCATACAGCCAGGATTACAATTAAATTACTGCGAGTAGTATACCTTCCCGGCGGCCACCCGTTATTTTATACATATGATTTGTAATCTATCCTATTAACGCATATTAATGCTAGTTATCCAACGAAATATTTTTCATCACTTCCACTACCTTTTTTTATTTAACTTATTTAATGGCTCAATAAAATTAAAATTTTTGTCCTACTTAATTTGCCAAGCAATTCCTATTAACATAATTTTGAATTATATCTTATACAGTATCAAGAGAGAGATAAATAAAGATTTTCCTAATTTTTTTATCTTTAAATTAATATTTTTATACAGTTCAGTAAGTATTCCGTTCGCCGCCTAAAAATGTATGAAGTACTAAAATGGATAACAGTTTTTTGTTTAATTGTAACTTTTTGTTCAATTGCAGTTTTTTGTTACATCTTGTCTCGTTTCTAATCAATCTCGCCAATTAAGAATGCAAATTAAAGACCACTGAGAAATGAGCAATCAAATACAATAGATTTTGAATGAAAAAGTAAATGCGAAATAAAATCCTTTTTTAAACTATCAACATAGGTTTTCTTTAATATAATTTTAATTAATTTTTAATCTATTTTTAATCGAATTTCTTGAGCAAAATTAAAACAAGAAATACAAATTAAATGGTTGAAGATGAATTGCAAATTAAAACATGAAAGGCATAGTAAACAAGATGAAGGTTTTTGATATTTTTTATCCTTCTTTTATTATATTAAACTCCCAATTGGATTTCCTAGTTGCTTTATGTAAGTGAAACAAAAACTTAAGATCAGTTCGTAATTTTTAAACATGTTAATGTAAAAGAGGATTGAAGAGGCCTTTTTAAATTATTTACTATCTTTAAAAAGTTTTTATTTATTATTGTTTAATTAAAATTTTCAACACCAAATTCAAAAATACATATAACTAAAATGCACCGAATCTTGCATAGTGTTTTAATTTTGAAGATGTCAATTTTTAAAGATTAAAAATCGAGTGTATGTACTGAAAAATAAGTTAAAAATAACTAGTTTATCTCTTAATCGACTTAAGTTTAAATGCCATGCAAATGTTAATGCCTAAACAACGTTTATATCAACAGCCATTAAGTCACTAATTTTTGCTACAATCTAAGCATTAATAAACCGATATTATATTTATCGTATTGGTTACATGAACTACCTACATGCATTGTAACCATCGACTCGCTTCTCTAAGCTACATAAAAACTGCAGGAGGTTTTAAAGGTTTTGAGAGCAATTCGTGGTATCATAAGAATTACAAAACAATTTCAAGATGTAAAATCGTTGTACAGAGGAGCGAAATAAATGAATGAATAAAAAAGCAATAGCACAAAAAAAATTTGAATAAATATTTATATATATCTGCCGTGTGTTCGCATCACGTAAAAACTACTGTATGGATTTTCATTAAATTTTAAGGAGGTATCTTAAAATCTTGGTTCAAATATAGGATATTTTTTTTCGCAAAAATAATTTACTTCCAAGAGAAAGTGGGGAAAAAGCCGAAAAAGTATGTAAGTTTACCGATTTAATGGCATTGCAAAGTTGGCAGTAACTTTTATTTTTTAAGTGGGATATTTTAAAAACTATTTACAGAACTCCTAAATAATTTTAGAATTTTATAACCAAAGGTTGGCTTAAGAAACAACAACATATATATAAGGTGATAAATATTAAAAGTAAAAATATTCAACAAGAGGGAAGCTTAAGGTAGTGGTAGACTTCGTTCTCACCAACTGACGATTGATAATTGAATACAAGTTTTCTAGTATTCCTTTATCTGAGTTTGGTTGGTTAAATAGATGATGTTTACAACTAAAACACTACCCTAAGTAGATTAGATACAAGAGTGCTGATGACGGATGTGGCTGTCTAGATAATGTGCATTCCGCTCCTGCTGGTGTCTAAAAATTAATTTTTCCCAATTTTTCTTTAATATTATCACCTAATTTGTAATTTAATTAATTCTTTCTTACAGAGAATAAAAACAAACTTAAGCTTGATTATGAAATTTCATTGTATGTAATACATAAACAGTTCGACCAATAATAATTTAAATTTTCAATTTTATAAAAATTTTATATTTTTTGGGTACCTCTTTATAAAGAAAATGCATAAACCAAACTGAAGCACTATAAAAAGTCTCACCCCGATATTTATAAAAAATAAAATATATTTGAAATCTATTTTAGAACAATTTTTTTTTTAACAAAATTTATTCTAAAATAAATTTCAAATAAGTTTTATTTTTAATAAATATGGGAGTTAAAATTTGGTGAGAATCACCAAAGCCAAATCGAACAATACGTCATAAGAATGATGACGAGGTGGTGAGCGCAGCTAGTCTATAAATAAATATCATCAAGAATGCGAATAAATACACCATTAAATTAAAATATATATCTAAATAGTTTCTAAACTTTGATTCGCTTAAACTTAAGATTATTTGCTTAACAAGAATAAGAAACAAACTATCACTTAATTTAAGAGATTTAAATTGAAAATTATATCTTTATCAATTATTGATTTTATAAGACACGGAGCCTTAACGTGTTATTAAATTTATTATATTTTTTTTTTTTTATTTTATTTTATGCCATATATTGCTAAGAAAGTATAATTGCCTATTTTTATTGCTTCTATGTTGAGATAATAGAATACATATTTCGCTTTCTATTTTCAATTTACAATTACATCTGAATTTTCAACATGGGTACTCTGATTTTAAAATAGCTTTGAATTTGAAACTTATATACCCATTTTCATAATAAATAAAATATATTTGAAATTTATTTTACAACAATTTTTGCATACAAATTATGTTCTAAAATACATTTGAAGTAAGTTTTATTTATTATGAATATGGGGATTAATTTTTACGTCAACCCGGTACTAATTTCTTACTTCTGATTGTATTTTTATATTTAAAACTTTGTTATTTAAAATATGACGAGTTTATATCAAATGTTCTATAATGTCTTTTTATATTAAATTTTACAAAGAAATAATAAGCTTAAAACTTGTAAACCAGTATATGATATTTACCAATTTTCTTACCTTTTAACGTTCTTGTCTATAACAAATAAAAATAATCCGAAATCTTTCAATTGTAAAAAAGCATAAAATATTATTATTAATAGAAAATAATATAATTTTTACATTTTTACATATATTACATTTTAATTTAAATATGAAAAAAAATACCTTGAAAAATAATTTGGGGTGGTTTTCTTAATTTGCCTATAAAGTATCGACAGTTAAATGTATCTTTAGCTAATGAAAACTTTAATGTGATCTTAATATACTTTTGCTACCACAACCTACCCGTAAAATAAATTTTATTAGGTTTGAACTAGAGAAACACCACTACAAACACTGATTATTTTTTTTTTTACAAATTTAACACCAGTAAAAAGCGGCAACAAATTGGTAAAATGTTAAGGAGTTAAAAATAATCGTCTGAAAAATTCAAGGTTAACCTTAATATTATTCAAAATAATGAAGGTTAAAAAAAAGCACAGATGTCCGATGAGTAATCGGACACCTTTGGATTAATGTATGCAATTAAAATCAAACCAAAATCTAAAACTTCTTTCGATAACATGAAGTTATGAAAACCATGCTTAAAGTATTATTTCTTTCTAACATAAAACCAGTTAAAAAGCTAAACCTATTTCTAATAAACAGTAAACATTATTGGTTTTGCAACCAATTATCGGGATTCTACGAAATTTTTTTTTTTTTCTTGGGAAAGGGATAAAATAGATGGTTTGTAATAGTAAACCTTCCCCTTCGGCAACAGATGTGCTCAGGCTTAACGTCAGCACCTAGCCGTGTTGGATTTTATCTGAAGGTGGTCTTACCAACGAGTAAAAAAAGTGTAGACGAGCACCCCCGTTGTGTAGTACAACACACAATACGATAACGTGCCGTGTGTAATAGCACTAAAATTTACCGCACAGTCACAATGAGTAGAAATTTATAGAACATGGCAAGACTGGACCCATGTTCTAACCTCTTGCTTAGAGGTTGGAGATCACCCAACTCTTTCTGTTGAGAGTGCAACAGCACATTTGATCAACAATGCACTATCTCTGCACATATTGATCCAAACCACAACAACCACGTGAACCCCAAAGGGAACTCCACCAACAACCGGCCACATAGAAAAGCCGCTGTCATGTAGTACCGGTTGTTTGGACACTGGTCGGGCCTCGAAAAGAACCCATAATTAAACAGACCTGTTCTTTCAAATTCAGGCTCCAGGAAGCCCTGGCGTCTGGTGCCCCCATTTTTCTCGAGAGCATTTCGTCAAAGCTTTTGGAAATACTGCAGTGCCAGTTTTCACCTCCGAGGGGACTTACGGCATCACTGGAATTACACGTTAGGCTTATTTTAATAACAGTATTACAGCGCCTCTGGTGTTTTTTAGGCGTATAAAGTTTGACGCTACTTCGCCGGCGACTTAGTGCTATGTGGTAATACCGTCGAAGGAGGGCGCTGTGATATGCATTATTATAAAGAAAATTTAATACATATCAGAAAAAGTGATGTTGTCACGGCTGAGTATTGATTCGTGACCATTGCTTAGTAGTCAACGTGTTAACCACTTAAGCTACAGCACTTCCTATTGGGTTTTCGCCATTGTATCTGTAGCAGCTACCAGTTCTGCAGTATAGCCTGAGCTGCTCATTACGTAACTTTGCAGGTGCATCAGTTTGTGCATAAGAATTTTTTAGTGCAGAAGTTGGTTATTCAAGGATGTACAAATAACCACATATAAAAATATATAACTAATATATTGTCATTATTATCATCTAATAATCGCCACCTCAGCTGTATACATTATATCAAGAAAGCTGTTCTCCAACTTGCTACATATGCATGTCAAAACATGACCTAAGAAACCGCCAGATAAGCCACCAGCTTTTTAACCGCTTTCTGCAATAAATAAAATTAAATAAATAAATTAGGACAAATATATTATATATGTATTTTGATATACCGTAACCAGTAGGAGATGATGATTTCTCTGGTGATGATGATTTTGACCAAAGTCAGCTGAACCAACAGACAAAAATGTCTTTGCAAACGGTAACGCTTCAACTGTTACCGAATATAGAGGGGTAGCAGCTACAGAAGTCATAGGAAATTTAGCGGGCTATGGTAAACAGCATCTGCTTAATAGATTTGGATAACAGGATAAAATGAAGCTTAAAGGCCGTTATTAGTATGTGATGACTACGACTGCTGAAACTTTCTCCGGTATAGTTAAAACGATTACGATTAAAGCTTAATTGTTGACACATTCAATCCAATAGATGGTGATTTGGTTGACCTTTTATCCAGTTCATAAAAATGAGTGCGATTAGTTGGGCGAGCTTGGATTGTAGATCTTTCCCATCGTAGGAACTCTAAAAATAAAAAATATTAAAAACGCATTAAAATAAATTAACGCTCTTTAATGTTAATACTATTAATATAATTAAAAATTTTTTACGTTAAGATTTTTAAAATTTTACATAGAATTACCAATTTAGTTTAATATAAGAAAGAACTTTTGAAAATCAAATAACCGTCAATAAAATTACTTCTTTGGATTTTCATCTACATTTAGAATTAAGTTTAATATATGTAATTGTTCGGATTTAGCATTATCATATTGGAAAACCCTTTCGTGTTTCGAATTTGCCCTGCTCGAAGCATTAGTTTTATTCAGAAACAATAGCCTGTGTACACAGAAAAAAATATGTTCACCAATTAAAGGTTTTAATTGGTTTCAGATGAAAATTTAATTAAATAATTAATTGATTCAATTATCTGTTCACTTAGGAATATTTTTTTGTTCTGTTTTAAACAAATATATATTTTAATAAATTAAAAAATGTTTAAACTAATTAAAACCTGACATTGGAATACTCAATAATCTTAAGAAATACCTGACAAAAAGCAGCATTAAAAGAACTAGGAATTTTAAAATCAGAAAGCTACTTATAAATCCTTGCCGAAATCCTACCATTTGATATCAACTAGAAATTAGGAAACTGTTTCATTGCAATCTTTTTATATACCAGAACCCTACAAATACACTAACCCTTTTTTTTAAACATTTTAAACATAATAAAGCTTACAATTTTTGGTTTAATATTAAGTTTCCTAGGCAACTTAAAATGAAGATAGTTATCTTTTTTGAAGGTTACTTTTAATTCAACATAGCCAGACGTGCAATGCTTGTAAGCATTTATTATTATACACTTATTTTGGTGGTCTTTGAGTCTTGCAACCAATAGTTTATATTTATTTTTTTGCTTATTTTCATTTTCATTTTTTAAAGAAGATTTTTTCATACACATCTGGTCTGGTATAAAATGCACCTGCAGAAACATATACACAATGTTTGACGACATGAACACATCATCATAAATTGTTTTGCAGATAAATGTGCTACATTTCGTTTTTTTCTTTATGCATTTATAGTTTATATATATTTTTTAGTTTCTGCTCTTCTTTTTTTGTGTTTGTTAATAGCATTGAATAAGAATACTTATGTTAAAGGTTGGAAGTCATTTATTTTTTATCTCTATTTAAAGATTTTTTTCATACTTATACATTTGTGCAGATACGTTTTTTACACAACATTTACACCTTTTTGTTCGCTTTTTCATTGGACTGCTGAAACTTTAGCACATAGTTTATGTGATTTGTTTTTAAATTTTTGTAAAGTATGGCATTTGTTTCTTTTTTATTTTGCTGGAAAATAAAAATCAGAAACAACATTTTACAAAAAGACTTAATTTAAAAATCAGAAAGAAAATTTTAAATAACGCTTAATATCCATTCTTTATATCTTATAAATTTTTTGCAAAATTATGATTTATATCAGCTTTTAGCTTCTAATCGAAGTAAGAGTAATTTCTTAAACTTTAGGCAACTTAACCAGCCCATTCCGCTATATGTGACCCGGTCTATGAAAAGGTGGCTTATGACTCAAAAACTAAATTTCGAAAAATTAGCTGTTAAAGATAAACAATGCATTTCGTCAGTTTCTTAATAGTTTTTCTTTTGCATTATGAACAGTGATGCCCAAAAGGCAACCAAAAAATGCAAAAGAGCATAAATGAGATAAGTTCGTGTGTGTACATAAGGAGCGATGTTTTTTTTCAATGCAAAGCACACACCAGTTTCTGATCCAGCGTTGTCAGGTTTCGACTTTGACTTACCATAATTATATGGTAATTCAAGGAAACAATCAACTACAAAAATGAACCTAAGATCTCAATAAACAACTTTCTAGAACATATGAACTTCCTAGGAATGATTCTTAACACCGTTTAGGTAGCGCTTAGGTAGCCGCAAAAGTGAAAAATTTCCCGAAATTTTTTTAATTTCATTTTTTCCGTAAGTGAAAAGGCATGTTGCAGGTTTCATTGTTATACTATTACTGATTTTATTAATCTTAGTTCTTAGGTGATATGGGTTGACATTTAGAGTTAGGGTTGTAACAAAGAGTACTAGCATGGATATTTAGTAATAATGATTCAGTGTTGTAGGGATTAGTAGTCTCAGCAGGGATGGCACTACAATGCTATGCTATCTATTAAAAAAATAAAAAATATTCGTATTATGTTTATAATGTTGATGGCCCTGGACTAGAAAGTTGTTTATTGAGAACTTAGGTTCATTTTTGTAGTTGATTGTTTCCTTGAATTTTGAACGGTTTGCTACCTATGGACCTGAACAGGGGAAAAAAGGTAAAAAAAAATTAATTTTTTAAAGTTTTTTGCGATTTTGACCTTGAAGATGAAGTTTTGTTTTTATTTTATATGTTAACAATTTTTGTTCTCTATGACAAGAGCTACAACTTTGCCTCAGAGAGTATATCAAAATTTAAAACGGTTTGCAAAATATGAACCTGAAGAAATGATAATTTTTTTGCAAAAATGACATCGAGGCCTCACATCTTTGAGGGCCTATAAAAAAAACCTGGACTTTGGGCAAAACTGGGAGACAGGGATCTTTTTTTTGTCTTTTATGTCATATATGGTTATTTGGCCATGACTTAAAAAATTACACAATGTGTAACTTCTGTTCTAATATTTGAATATTTTAAATTTTGGACTTTTTCAATTGTTTAACATCTGCTTTACAAAAATATTCCAGAAACCTGACGTGTGTCACTTGTGAATAATGTCTGTCAAAGAAGAATTTAGCGAGGTTTTTCAAACATATTTCTGTAAAAACGAAGAGAATGATGATGATTATTTCGATGATGTTGGTATCAATTAAGAGGACGAACTACAAGGATTGTTTCAAGCTGAAGATCAAATGGAAGTGAATGAAAATATTTTTACAGTGAACTTGTCATTAGGACTTTGTAGTTTTCACCACTTGAAAGAACGTCTCAAAAACTACCGAAACCAAAAAAAAAGGTGGACAATTTTTTTTTGAGTCATAAGCCACCTTTTCATAGGCCGGGTCACATATAACATAACTTCTGATCCCGTTATGGTCCTACTCTAATTTTTTTATGGTCTATCGCAAAAAATTTCAATTATTTTTAATTAATCCTCTTTAAAATGAGGGTTAAGGTAACTCCCTATGGTTTATGTAACTCGAATTAGAGCATACTAGCTGTACCCAACAAGCCGTGGGCATCCTGACAATATTTGGTTCGATTTTGCTTTGAAAGTAATCCGCTACCAAATTTAAGACTCTTACTTTTATAGTGCTTGAGAAATGGTTTATATATTTTCTTTATATAGAGGTACCTATCGCTAGACAGATTCCAAAATATATATAAAGTTCTAAAATTATTGTCGAGTACAGTATATAGTGTATCCTATATTTGAATCAAGATACTAAGAGCGTTTTCTTTTCTGGCCAAAAATTATTACATATTTCTATGCAACACTTTTTACACGTTACCCAAGTATTCAAAAATTGTAACATTTTTTTAACTTTTCAATAGAACAAACTTTTTCTCCCCCGTGCACTTGTACAACTAGCACATCATAGATTTCATCATCATCGGAGGAAGAGGATGATTCCAATAAATAAGTTAGAAGAACTTCAGTTTTGGCGTCTATTAAAAATTTTTTCTGTAAAACACAAGAAAAAAATTAAACAAAATATCATATGGTAACAAGTGTAGTATACCCACCCTTAAAACAAATAGAGTGTTAAAATCATTACACATTTTTTACATTTACACGTTTTTTAAACTTTTACATTTTTTCAGAATAGAACACAAAAAAGTGCAAAGGGTAGAAAATATGTAACATTTATGTCAGAAAAGAAAACGCTATAATTTTATACCAAACTGAAAAGGGCAGTTTATATTTTACCCGGAAGCACCCTCTGCCTTAGTAGGCCGATTGTTCGCAGTTGCACTTAAAAAAAAGAAGAGGCGCTTTGTCTCTGTAAAGTTTCATTAAGATATCTTCAATGGTACGTAAGATATTATGTCCAAAATAAATCGTTTTTAAACCACTGTGTATGACGTTGTTTTCTTTTGTGATAATCCCCACATTGTTTGGAATGCTCAAAAGGAATTAACTGTCAACTAGTTATGTTTATTTGAAAACTGATTGCTTATCAAATAGAAAGTTAACGATATGGAGGATGTATGAACTTTTACATGCATATGTACTATTATTGTTGCTTATAAAGCAATAAACATTTTATAAAATTCCCTTTCCAACCTTCATTTTGTCGAACTGAATAATTTGTTTCTGGACATTAATAAATTTTAAGAAAAAAATCGAAATCATAATAATGCCCTTTTTAAAAACTATAACAATGTACGAGTATAAGCCTTAAACTATATTCTATATGCAAACGATACCTTATAATTTCTTAATGTACATATGTGTGTATGAAATTCGGTATATAAATTCGTTTATCCATCTGCACTAAAGGTATAAAAAAGTGGTCAAAGTTTTAAATTGTTTTCAAAAGTGAAACTCATAATTGTATAAAAACCATACAGTTTTATTGCTTTGCTATGTATTTTTCATAATATTGCATTGAATAACAAAAAATAGACATGAATATTAAATGAATAGTTTTTTAAATATTTATTACTGAAATAAAAAATTTGCACATTTGAATCTAATTTTAAATTTTTTTTTAGATAACTAAATTCATTATTTTAAAATTTATGTATATTTATTATTTGAGCAAATTATTCAAAACCACTATTTTAATCAACATTTATTAATTAAATGGGAAAGGACAAAACAGCAGTATTTTTTATTAAGTTTACACCTACAAAATTAAATATAAAATAAAAAAATCTCTTTTATTTATGCAATTACATTTAATAAAAATATGCAATTTAAAGTATTAAAAGGAAACACGGATGTCATGGTACCTTATAATACGTATTTTATATTATATAGGAAACATAAAAATGAAAAATCATTATAATATATGTAGGTCGTAGAGCAAAATATTGAATGAAATGTTACAAAATGGTTGAGAGGGCAAACAAAACGACCAGCTACCTCGAGATTGTTACACGTAAAGAAAAAACATGGTTGAGGTAACTATAATCTAAGAACAACATGTTATGGTTGAGTTATATGGTTATATATAAAAATAATATTGCTGTCGTTGGAACATACAAATAACATTGTAAAATATAACCATAGTTATGTTTATAATATAAACATACTATAATATAATTTGAAAAATGTAAATGGTTACATGTGACAACGTATGAATATATTTATAAATAACAAAAAACAAATACACGAATATTTTCATTTAGACTTACATACATATTTTGATATTTTCTGCTTACCTTTTATGTGTTTGATATTATTAATTTAAAACTATCATTTATAATAAAAAACAAATTTATTTGTTGACATCAAATGGGTATTTAATGTTTTTACGGTTTTAGATGAACCGACAGCTTAAACACATATTTCTGAACTGAAAAAATGTCAAAACCAAAATATGTATTTTTAAAACCAAACATTACTTGTGTATTTTTAGTCAAACTTAACATACTATGTTTAATAATAATATATTATGTTTATAATTATTAAATATTAAAAATAATTTGGTTGTGGTTTGAATTTTAATATGTTTCAAATCAACCATGTTGCTTTTTTGGTGCGTATAACCATTGAATGATTAACTGTTAACAAAAAACTTGTTTATCGTCACCAAAGTATTGTCCTAAATAACTATAATTTGTTCACAGCAAACATCTATTGTTACAGAGAACATAGTGTGGTTGCCGTGACCATACAATAACCATGTTTTTCTTTGCTTGTAGTGTAGTTCAGTTAGTTTTGTTTAGTATTCTCTTTTTATATATTCGGATAAGCGGCTGACAGGAAGCGATGAAACCTTCTGAGTTGGAAAACAGCTTTATTATTTTAGCCCCTTTGATTTTTTTCAACATTGCTAGTTGAGGCAGTGCCCCATAACTGAATCCCATAAACCCAAAATGGTTTAAAGGACGACTTTTACAGTAGAAGTTTGCACTCTAAGCTGAGAGTTTCTTCCAATAATCCAGATTAGTTTAACTTCATTTGTGTTGACTTGGATTTTATGTGGCTTTTTCGAGGTTTTTGACGTCTGAAAGCTGAGGGGGATTGAGTCCCTACGCAGTGTGAAAGTCCTTTATTGTCCATTTCTTCAACCATTTTTCCAAATTGTCTTGTAAACAATCACTTAATATTATTGTAATGTATTGCTCTTAGATTAAGAAATTGTGTCACTTATTTGTTTGTTAATTTTTATTAGTTTGGGGTTTAGGGATTCCCACAGCAGATCCTTTAGCGTAAATTGAGTACGTATACGATAGGCTGATAGAGAAACACACTATACTTACTACTTATTGTAAAGTTGTGTTTGCCTAAATTGGATAATAGTGATGTGCGCGACAATAATTATCGAAAATAAAACTCTAGACTTTATATTTAATTAAAATCTTGCATAAATGTTGGAACACTCTCTTAGTATATAAGTACTCTATACAGCGTTTTTCTCAATTCCCTTAAAAAAACAAATGCAGTTTGTTATATTTTATAAACCAACTTCATTATTCTTACCATCAAAAACATACAGAATAAAATTACATATATACAGGATCTGTTAAAAATATTTACCTTTCTTTTACTTTAAATATTTTATTCTGCAAAATAAATATCGATTTCTGTGGTTATCTTAAGTTCGGGTTGTAAAAACTCAATTATAACTATTTAAAATGAGCTAACCAAATAGTAAATAATTTTTTTTATTTTTTATTATTTTTTCACTACGAGTTTTTTTTTTTTTTATAATATACCCACAGCTTTTAGTTTAAAAATTATGATTTTTATGTGGCAAGTATTATTTCCATGTGAAAAAACACAGCTTTTAATAAAAGAGTTTTTTTTAGCTATAACAAAAATTAATAATTTCCGCTCAACGGGGTGAATAAAACTTTTTTTTAACTACAAAAACAAAAAACGAAAGGCAAACTTGGTATTAAGTTCAAGGATGTTATATGTTAAAAAGTATTAAATGTAAAATTATATGTGTGTCGTTTTATTTCGGACACAACTGTTTGGGAAAGCTTGGTAATTTACGTTTTGTTCCCTCATTTATTAACAAGGTCTAGTAACTATATAGCAGAATGCATTACGTAAGCGTTGTATACGAGTACATAAATAAAGCGTTGTATACATGAACAACCTTAATGTTAAATTTTGTATAACGACTTACTTTTGCCTTGTGATTGATTTAATTTGATCCCTACATGTAGTAATTTTTGCCCCGTTTTGCTTAGTTTATTAATAAAAATTTCTTTTAATTATAAACATTTTTTTTAATAATGCGTATTGTGATGTTAACACAATGTTAGCATTAAAGCCGTTTTTTTTTTTTGTTTATTTTCAAACAATACGGTTGTTTAAAGTACCATCATAATTCATAAAATTTTATAAATTTTAATAACAACATAAAGTTTTGTTAAACTATTTTAATAAAACCCAACAGTTTACTATGCGTTTATATTATTAAGTTAACAGAACATTATTACCACTAAAACATACAGATTTCTATTCAGGAACTATACAGTGAGTGAAGAATAATTTACGAGTAAGTTTTGTATTATCTTGCTTTGGCGGCTAATAAAATGCAAAAATACACTTATAATTTAACAAATTTATTGTCTATTCTTTGGTATCCTTCAGCCTTCATTATTAAATTCCTTTCAGCGTTGGCTCTTGATTGTTTGGAAGTGTTTCGTTTATCTCAATAGCTTACTGTCTGTTGGTTTTTACTTTTACATTTTAAGTTTATATTATGTAAGTAATTTTAGTTTCGCGTTTTTTATCTATTTTAAAACCTCTACTGCTACTTCAGTTGCCTTTGAACATTCAATTTATATGTTTTAGGATATTTTAACCACTCTAAACTGCATACATTATTTTTGTACTGTAAACGCATTGAGAAGAAATTACCAAAAATTTTGCACAATTATTTGTATATTTTATTATTTATAAATTTTTGGGAGTTTAAATATAAATTAAAATAAAAATGTGTTTTGAATTCAGCTTATTCTTTAAATTTGTATGAATAAATAGACAACATAATAGCTGTGGTAAAGAATAATTGATTCAGTCGACTTAAGCAAAATTTAAGTTTCTGGTACCTTTAAATTATCCGTACTCCAAAGTACCCATGTGCAAAGGTTCAATTATTTTGTGTCATTTGTCAGAAAATTATAGCGACTTTTTGTTTCACTTTTTGCTTAATTTTTTTTTTTTTCAATGTTTAATCGCTTTTAAGGCTTAAGAAAGTTATTTTTCCAAATCAAGAACTTCTTTCACAACTAATTAATTACAACACCTGCATATTTTTGGCAGATATAAGATGTTTTTCCAAGTTTAAAATTGCTCTCTTCGAAAACATAAAATTCAGTCTTTTTCTTTATTTCCACAGATATGGCTCTGCATTTTTGAACATGAAAGATTTTTAAAATTCCTTTTGCTGTTGCAAATGGCAATCGATATAGAATACAAATCAACAATTTCTAGAATTTTTATATCTTTGTACATGTGTCCGTCTTTGCCTGACATAAAAAGTACTGGAACATTTTTCTTAAAATTTTGTAAAAAGGTATCTTCATATCTCACCTCAAAATATCTCATTTCCAAGAGAAAGTAAAAGTATTCATTTTGACCGATTCACCGATTTTTAAAATTGGACAGTACCTTTTTATACTACCAACAAAATTCTACAACAATAGGATTTTATATAAAACCTATGTCACAACATCTCGTGAAGTATTAAATCTTGATGTGAAAAACTTTCAAGACGAAGAGGAAACTTGAACAGCGACATCAGTGCCCGTGATGTCGCTGACATCACGGGCACTGCTAGTTTTAATAAGACTAAAATCAAAATGATAAAAGAAATTCCGAGTGAACTTTAAAATAAACCAAATTGTTGTGCGATACATGTCTATTATACAACAATATTTATATCGTAAGTCACAATATGATGTAGCAAAATATGTGGTATTGAAATATAAATACTGATGCACTATATTAAGCAGTATTAGTTGTTTTCATGTTTTCTAAAATTTATTTATCAGTTGTTATACATTTAAAATATTTCTGTATTAGATTTCAAATACTTAAAATTTTGTCTTTTGTGGTTTAACGTTTAATTTTCAGTTGGCACTTCCTCATTAATTATTTCTCAAAACCAACCGATCAAAATTCCAAAGCAACAATTCAAAACTAGTTTTCAAGGTTTTTAAAATATCTCTTAAATTCATTAAAATTAATTACAATCATCTTAAACAAAAGTGTGTATTGTTTTACGTATTTAACCTTAATTTCGTGGCTAAAATATTTTAAGCAAACTTTATTCTTTTTTGAATAAAATTTTCCCCTTTTGCTATTGTTTTTTCACCTGAAAAGAATAACATTTCAACTGAATGGCGTAAAGTAGAAATAATTTAATTGGATTTTGTTTATCCGTGATTAAACAATTTTCAAGCTAGCGAAAATGACATTGATGACATTGCCACGGTTGGACACTGAAGAAGACTAAAGGAGAACAGCTTGGCAAAAAAAAGAAAAGGAAATGAAAAACTTTGCTATCTACAAGCTAAAAATAGGAAATAAAACAACAACGACAACTTCTAAAAGTGCATAAAAGTTGGGATTTCCCTTAAGGTAAAGTTTTATGTTTTAGGTTTTTTTCTAATTTTATTTACCTTCAACTTTTGAAAACAAACAGCCAAACGAACAAGCTTGATGGTTGTTACAAACATTCAATGGATTTCGAAAACTATTTTTTTTTCTACTTTTACTGCTCTTGCTGCTGTTAAGTCTAGCTGCATAAAAGAACCTAATAACTAACAAAGTAAAAACAGGCAAATACACTGAAAATTTTAGAAATCTTTAAATATTTTTTTTTTTTAATTTTGCACATTTTAATAGAACTTTTACAGCAACGAAATATACTACTTTGATTTACCCCAGCTAAATAATTATATATGCAATGCTTCAACTTTAATTTAAATTAAGAGAAACAATAAAAATTGAGAAAAGATATTTTTTTTTAAATTAAAATTTAAAGAAATAAAAATAATATAACAAAATTATATTTAACTATTTTTTTAACATGAAAAAAAATTCTTTAAATCTCCTTGTAAAATATTTATACCAGTATGTGCGAAAATTGTAATTAATAGATATACATATTATTTTAGTTACAAAATAAAAGTTTCCTTGTATAAGTTAAATCTCTATATGTTTTATTTATTAGTTTATAAAGAATCCATGGAAAGTAAAACCACTATTTTTGGGGATGTTATGTTTCAATTATTATTTCATTAAAGACTAAAGTTTTTAATTGAAAGCTTAGGCTTTAGATTTAAAAAAAGATATTAAATTCAATTACGTTTTAGATTTGTTCTAATTATTTTATTTTTGTCACGTGGTTATTATCTTAGTTTAATTACTTTTTTATAACTATGTTTTTTACTATTTTATGTAGCTTTCCTGCTGTGAGCATTGCTTTAAACGATTGCTCTGACAAGACTGAACTAAAGAGTTTCATCAAATAAAAATGCAAGAAATAGTAACTCCAAGTCTCAATTCTCATAGAAAAAAAAAAACGATAAAGAAAGCAATACTAATTGTGTAAATAAGCGATATTAACTATAATAAGAAGAGTAGTAATAATAATGATACATTTTCCGTCTCAGCTATAGGGATCATAAACATATAACGTCTTATATGATTAGGTTGTTAGGTTGTGACTTTGATGATTTTATTAAGTTGAGAATATTAATTAATTCAGTTCTTTAAAATTTTCAAATTTAGATCTCCTTCTTACCTCTACGAACGGTTTACCTTTGGCCAGTCAACTCGAATTCATGCTTTAAATTTTCCTAGTTATTCTTCTCTTGTCATGAATAGATCGTTTTTTGTTCGAGTGACAAGGCTATGAAACCATGTTGTGCCTTATGAGGAGATAAGGTTTTCAAGATCAATATCAAGCTTTAAGAATATGTTTATACCACAATTGTAATTAATATTTACTATGCTGCTAATTTACTGCCACATATTGGTTATTTTTGCATTTTCTTTTTCTTTTTCAGTATTTGTGCGAGGGGGAGTATATTTATTTTTTTTAATTTTAATATAATAGTATTTTCTGCCAATTAATATTAGTAACGGGTCCACCAAATAACTTTTTTTTTGAAAATGTTGTAAAAAAATTACGGAATATTTTCTCAAATTTCTTTTTTTATTTGAAAGTACAATCCTTCTGATTAATAATGGAAAATAATTTCATTCAAATGGCTGCCTCGGCTGCTAATGCAGCACATTATCTATTGTGTGCAGCTGTATTTCACCAATGGCTTCACGAATATTGTGCTTTAAAGCGTCAATTGTCTCTGGCTTGTCGGCGTAACACTTATCTTTGACGGCACCCCACAAATAATAATCCAACGGTGTCAAATCGAAGCTCTGAGCTAGCCAAAGGACATCAGCTCTGCGGCTGATAATGCGATCTTCAAAAACAGGGCGCAAAACATTGAATGTAGCTTCGGCTGTGTGGCACGTAGCGCCGTCCTGTTAAAACCAAATGTTGCCAATATCAATTTTTGTGAACAAAAATTCGTTCAACATGGCCCGATAACGATCGCCATTGACTGTAACGGCCACTCCTTGCTCATTTTTGAAGAAAAATGGCCCAATTATGCCTCTGGACCAAAATCCACACCAAACAGTGACTCGTTTTGGGTGCATCGGCTTTTCAATGTATGTTTGCGGGTTTTCTGTGCCCCAAATGAGACAATTTTGCTTGTTTACATACCCGCCAAGATCAAAATGAGCTTCATCTGAAAAATGATTTTTTGATGTAAGTCTATATTTCCCAGCGTTGTTCAAGCGTATACACAATCATATTCGTTCAGCGGAAGGATAAAACTAATTATCTGTTAAATCAGACTTGAGCTAAGTGTTACCATTTACGAAATTTGCACTAGTTGAAAAAAAAACGTTAGATCGCGGACCCTTTAGTATTTACAGCCAATTGTATGTATATATTTGACTTATTAGGCTCCTATGAGCTTATAGTCTATTATAAATAAATAAATATTGAGAAATAATAAGAATGTGTCCTAACTTATATCCTGTCCAATTTGACACGAAAGGGCATTGACTCCACCAGACACAGTAATATTAAACCATTAAAATAATATGGCATTTTTATCTGTTTCCAGCTGTCATATAGCTTGAAAGATACATATATCTTTGCAGAAGATATTTAGATCTTCGATGGGATTGAGGTCTGGGCGTAAAGCAGACCACTGGAGCATATCAATTTGTCGAAAGTTAAAGAACGCCTATCTTTTTCACTACGTGGATCGTTGCATTATCCTGTTGAAAGGTCCATTTTACGCCTTGCACATCACCAGCAAAATCAAGGTGTTCGCTTTGTAACAAATTTTTATAGAGATCTGCGTTAAATTTTCCTAGCAGAAAGCCTATTTTGGACTTTCCTTTTGATAAAAAATACCATACCGTGACTGATCCTGCACCATGATCTAGATTGTGGCATGCTTCCCAGGGGCGTCTAAATTAAACTTTTTTGTCATTGAAAATCACAGTTTCAAATTCATCTTCCCAAAATTTATACTTCTCATAAAATACCATATGAGCATTTTTATGACATTATTTCAGACATGGTTTAGACGCGCGGTACTTATATTTAAGGTCTAATTATTGTCTTATTATTTGATGAACATGTTGCTTAGTAATATTTAGACCAAGTTCCACTTCTATTTGCCTACAATTCATGTACTAAAAGTTGCTAACTAACATATTCGGCTGCTAGGTTTATTAATACCGTAGTCATCTGGATATTTCAAGATATTTGTTTTCAGTTTCTCTTTACAAAGACAGCAATTTGGCCAACCTTCATGCCGGATTGACTTATTTCCTTGATTAATCCACTTTCTGTTAATCCAGTTTCAGGAATATGTATGCTAAATTTTGCACAAATATCGCTAAGACCAGAAAAAATTGTCTCAGTAATTAAGGGTATACAACCTCTTAGTTTGTTATGGCTTCTCAGTTTCGACCGCGCATAAACTCCAGTCGGAGATTGGCAACTCTGCTTGTAACCTGTCAAAACGCACAAAGCTTTTGCTGTGATTTTAATTAATTCGTTTTCTTATTAAATCAAAATAAATACGGTTAAAACTACTTAAATATTTATATTTGTGTGATTCTTCTTTGCGGTCTGTTGGAGTACATCACATTTATTGGATAACAACCCCTATTTCTAAAAGTGGCTGCTGTGTATTTATTTGGTGTTTGCATGTTTTCTTTTTGTTTATTGTTCTTCGCCGTAACCGCCATTTGTTTGTTGTTACTGCTGATTATTTCGTTACATTGGTTGATTTTTTAAAATATATGAACAACAAACGTAATAGACAGTTGTCACCGGAACAGCTGATTACTAACCAAAACAAAAAACAAAACACTCAAAGCATCACAAGTAAACAAATTCAACAAAAAATGGAAAATAACCAAAATTCTGCCCCCGATGCTTTTTCATGGAACAAACTTTGCACCCTGCTTGATGACAAATTGAAGGATGTTGCTAAAAAAGAAGATGTTCTTTCAATAAAAAAAGAAATAGACGAGTTAAGAGAGGAGAATGTTGTTCTTAGAAATGAAGTAAAAATGCTTTCTTCACGTATTGAACAAATTGATCGCAGATCCCGTTCCACAAACATTGTTGTCAGTGGCCTTGTTAGTGCTAACGCAACAGCTGCCAAATTAGATTTTACTGATTTATGCACTAATAAACTAAACGTAAATGCAAATGTAGTAACTGTTCGTCAATTGCCGTCTAAAGGTTCCTTTATGTTCACATTGGAAACGTATTTGCAAGTCACTAATGTTCTAGCTGCCAAAGATAAATTAAAGAGAGGTACGATTTTTATACAAAAGGATTATACAAAGGATGAACAAAATACTCGTTATAATCTGAGACAATTGAACAAAAAAATTTCAAATCTCAATATGAACATAAAGGTGAGACTTGGTGAATTTTGTACTTTTATAAACAACAAAAAATACACTTGGATGATGGGAAAATTTGTCGCCTATTCTAACGAGGATGCCGATTATTTAAAAAACCTGCTGATTCAAGCCAATTTCTCAGTGGATGTAATTGTGAAGGTCAATGAAGCTGCAAATTCAAATGCGAGTAACAACGGAAAGACAATTGAACAATAGCAATACAATGGATGCCGTGTCCTATCTTATAATGTCGCTAATCTAGCTAAAAGTGTTAATTTTGGAAATTTTATAACCTATATAAATAAGTTTCATATATTTTTTCTATTCGAAACGCATGTTTTACCAGAAAAACAAATTTTTTTCTCTAATTTCTTACAAAATTACAATTTACACTGGATTGAAGCTAAGAAAATTCACAATGCTGGTCGTGCTAGTGGTGGGTGTTTGTATGGATATAGAAAAGAACTAAGAAAATTATTTAATCTAAAATTCTTGAATCTTTCTAATAGTAATGTTGTATTAACTGCAAGACTAAATAATGATCTTTTTTACTTTATCCCACGATATCTTAACTGCACAAACTGGAATGTTGATTTTGAGTCATTAGAAAATTTCTTAACTGATCTTTGCCCTACAAATTTCTGCATTGTCGGTGACTTAAATGCTCGCATTGGAGAAGGACAATATATATTGGATACTAATCTATTAACTGATCTACCACACGTTAACAAAATCAGATGTTCTAAAGATAAAGTGGCAAATAGTCAAGGTAAAAGATTAATGGAATTAATAGAAAGCATAGGTGGTATAGTGGTGAATGGCAGAATGGATGGTGATGCTGAAGGTGATTTAAGCTTTTACGGAGGTAGAGGTAATTCTTTAATTGATTATTGTATTTGCTCTCATAGTTTCTTGATGTTTTTTGAGGATTTTAAAATTGATTGTAAGCCCTATTCAGACCATATGCCTATAGATTTTAAACTGAACTTTCCTAATATCAACAATAATACTTTGAGTCCTGATTTACGTCTACAAAAAATACGTTGGAATACAAATAATGCTGAAATATATATAGAAAAACTTAATCAGCTATCATGTACTCCATCTTTTGATCAGAATAATTCAGTTGATACCTTGGTTCTCTTAATTAAGAAGAAAATTCATGATGCTACTGTAAAATCAAAATCAAAATTTAGTTTTGAACCCAAGCAAAAGTGGTTCAATTGGAATTGTGCCCGTTCTCGTAAAAAAATGCTTAAGAATCTTAAAAATTACAGAAAAAAACATACATATGCCAATAAATTAAAGTACACTACATCAAAAAGCAAATACTTAAATGTGTGTCGTAACAGTAAACTTCAACATTACAATTCTAATCTAAATAAATTAAATAACATAAGATGCAGCATTGAGTGGTGGAAATTGTCTAATAATTTAAAGTCTCGTTCATATTCAATACGTGGTGATTTAAACGCTGATGATTTTCTTCTACACTTTAGCAGTATTTTACAAAATTCAGAGCCTTACAACATAGATGCATTTCTTGATTCTCCGTTTGAATTGTGTGAACTTATCTCTGTTCTAAAAAATTTAAAGGACAATAAATCACCTGGACAGGATGGTATAAGCTACGAGTTTTTTAAATATGCTCCAGTAAACTTTATTAAAGAGGTACTTTATGTCTTAAATGTTATATTTCTTAAAGAAAATATTCCAGCTAGTTTTAAAACTGCAATTCTTATTCCACTACTGAAGAAAGGTGATCCAAACATTCCATCTAATTATCGTGGATTGTCTTTAATAGATACTCTATGCAAAATTTTTAATAGCATTCTTATGAATCGAATAACGTACTGGATTGACGAACATAATATTTTAAATGAATACCAAGCTGGGTTTAGAAGACAATATTCAACCGTCGATAATGTTTTCAATCTAACGAATATTGTGCATTTAAATAAACTTAATGGTAAAAACACTTATGCTTTCTTTGTCGATTTTACTTGTGCATTTGATTCGATTCCCAGGAATTCATTGTTTTATAAACTGGCAAATATGGGATTGTCATCAAAGATAATACGAATACTGCAACAATCGTATAATAACACCTCCAGTCAAATATTGTTCGGAAACTCACTCTCCAATTCTTTCAATGTGAATCTTGGTATCAAACAGGGTTGCATATTAAGTCCAATTCTGTTTGCATTATACTTGAATGACTTAGCCGATGCTCTTACTGGCGGAATAACGGTTGACAACATCACTGTAAAAGTTCTTCTTTATGCAGACGATATTGTCATAATATCTGATTCGCCCAGTGGTCTCCAAACTATGATTAACTCCCTTCATGTTTATAGTAACCTATGGCATTTAAAAGTCAACCTTGCTAAATCCAAAGTATTAGTTTTTCGAAGTGGCACTAGAATATCTAACAACATTAAGTGGGCGTATGGAGAAAATGAAATTGAAATATTTAACTCATATAAATATCTTGGTATGGACTTGTGCTACAATTTATCCTTCAATAAACATTTGGAAAATAAACTAACAACATCAAAAATGGCAATTTCTTCTTCTTGGTCTAAGTATATAAACCATCCCAGAATATCTAATAAAAATAAGCTTAAAATCTTTAGTGCTGCATCTCGATCTATCATGTTCTACGGAGCCCAAATATGGGGCTACATGAAATACGATATAGTCGAAAAGTTATATAGATTTTTCATTAAAAAGATGTTACTTTTGCCTAGCAACACACCAAATTATATGCTCTTTTTAGAAACGGGTTTAAATTCAATGTTCCTAGATACCTTAAAATTGCATATTGATTACATCAACAAAGTTCTTAACATGCCTTACAACAGATTGCCTCGCAAGCTGGCAGAAATGATAATTGCAAAACACACGTTTTGGGCTGAGGATTGGACAAACTTGTGTGCTAAAATTAATTTTGTACCAGAAAACAATTCTGTACCCCTAAGCATACATTGCAAGTCAATTTTACCCCTAGTCAAAATATATGAACAACAAACCTTTATTTCCGACGCTAGAAACTCTCAATTCCATGACTTATACTCACAACTAAATTATTCTCTGCTGCAAATCACTACTACGGAACTCTCGTCTCGTGCGTTAAGTCTATTGATAAGAGCAAGAGGTGGACTTTTGAATATAAATGCTAGATCTTTCAGAAGTACATCTGACGGAATCTGCACTCTCTGTAATTTAGACGCAACGGAAAATACTCTTCATTTTATCGGTACATGTCCTATTTATAATGGATTTAGAAGTAAATTTTTCAACAAACATCAACTAAACCTACTCGACGTCCTAAATATTCTAAATAGTGATGCCTTTAATTTTGGTTCTCTTACCAATTACCTGGAATCTTGCTTAAAATACAGAAAATTGATATTAAATGAATATGCTTAGTTTCATTTGAAAGTTTGAATTTTCTCTTTTAAATATAAATATTTGTATTTAGTACTTTTGTTAAATAATTTATGCTGTAAAAATGTATACAATTTTATTCTATGAATTCTTATTTTTAACAGCTTTAATTTTGCCAATCTGGCTCACAATTATATGTTATGCCAGTTATAGATCATCATTTACATTTAAACAAATTTTGTTATTATATTAGTAAATGTATCTATTAAATTAATAAATAATAATAACTCCAGTCGTGCATCTAGTTTGGTCGAAAATTATAATTTCTGACGAGGCGCAATTTCATTTCGCATTTTATGTCGACGAAAAAAAAAAATTCAGCATTTGGCGATCGCAAAACTTGCATTCACATAGAGCAACGAATTGTTTTAGAAAGGTAGCAGCATTGACCCAGTTTGATTTTCAACTATGAAAATGTTACTTGCTTTGTTTTGATAAATACAGTTTTGCTTATATCAATGCTGCCAGATGAGAAGCTTTACTATCACACTAACCATCTGTCTTATCTACTACTATCCCTTTCCGAAGGAAGTAACACATTTTTATATAGGCATTAATTGCCTGAGTGTTACTTCTCTTTTTAAAAAAAAAAAAAAAAAAAAACTTGGTATTGTCAAATGATAAGGGAAGCTGCTGATTGACAACACCGAATTAGGAAATAACGTGAACGCCACACAGTAAACCATTTCAAGGAAAGGTGGTTAAAAATCCATAACTGTTGATTGGATTAGTATTTTTATAAATTTTGCACAAAATATCTGACATTGTGTCACAAAAATTGTTTTGGTGCACATGGGCGGAACCTGGCGGATATATAATATGGTGTAGGAGTACAGAGGAAGATTCCGACTACAAAATAGTTGAATATTATTAAGTAGGAAATTATTTTAAGTAATAGAATTTTTAAAAGAGACACAGAAACTTTATTTTTATAGCACTTATAGCTATTAAGCTCTACAAAAAATGTTATAGTCATTAAAAAATTAAAACTTGCAAAGAATTTTTCAATTTTAGCAAAATATTTTGGACACCCCTGTCCCTAAAATAGAGATGTAACTTTTTGGTTCCCAAAAATATAATACACCATTGAAATAGTAACCACAAAAAATTGATTTTTTGCCGGCTTCTCAGAATATGTATGTGCCTCAGCGCAGACATTTTCTCACATAATAACAGAATTTCTTAGCCGGAAGTGCATTTATACAAAAAAACATTTTTTTTTAACATAGAGTCAAATGATTGGATTATATTTATTTTCATATATTTTTTCTTAACTCTAATGAAAAGAACTTTTTCTTAATTTCCTGCGCGTATTTCATGAATAACGTTTTTAAAAATTGATTTATTTAATAAAAACAAGAACGTCCAATTTCAAAATTTTGACCAATTTCAAAAGACTAATGTAACAGTTAATTTTGTCGTCCTTGTTGTAAAATATTTTTGATTTTTTTTCTACGTGTATTCATGATTGCATCAACATCGAAACAAAATGTAATAGAATTTTGTCATATTTGAGTAAAAGAGGTTTTTAGATTTTTACAAAATTTGTGTTATCATAAAAGACATTGTAACTTTTTTGCTAAACTCTTCTTGATGTTGACATTGCAAAGAGAATACTTTCGTAGAGTTTTTTTTGTGCATTCTTTTCTGCTTTCGTTATAGTGATTTTTCAGTTTATTTTTATGGCTAAGAAAAAAATTTCAAAATAAAATACATTTCTAAATATTTACGCTTGAAAGAAAGAAAATCGTTAAGCATTATTTTTTTATTTTATATTTTATGTTGACACACTCATGGTCATGTTGATGTATTTTAATGGTTGCATGTGTGAAAGAAATGATTGATGATTTTAGTTTCTATTTTATAAATTTTATTTTGGAAAGCGTTAGTAAATAATAAATCTAACCTTTCTTAAATAACAATTAAAAATAAAATATATCTTGATATATTAACTAAAAATAACAACACTTGATATATTAGAAAGTTTTAAGGTTTTTGTTTTCGATTATCATTACCAACCTTATTATATTTTATTTAGTTTTTTTCATCCTCCAACGCACAAATACTCCGAAGAAACTTTTGGTACTAAGATTTAAAAAGAAAATATAAAGGGCATTCATGTGTACATTGTTATTTTGTATGCCGAACATTTCTAACTCGAACAAGATGATGATAGACATTAAAAAAATATAATCAAATAAAAAGTACTATCAACTTCAAATTGATTTTTTAATATATGTGTACTGTTGAGTCTGCAAGTTTAATGAGGTTGTGTGCTACCTCCTTGCATTTTTTGGTTTTAATTTTTCCATTCCATTCCATTGCATTCCATTTTTTTTTTTTTTTTGGTGGTTGAACAATATTTGCATAAACTTTGTATTATTTAATGTCCATTATTCATACTTTCACTCATACTCTTATAATATTATCAAGATCCCTTGATGGAGTATAATACAGAGTTTGTAAAGATTTCAAAATATTTTATTATTTTTTTTGTTTGTTTGTGCAAGACACATAATATTTTTTAAAATTTATTTTTGTACAACTTGATCTGTGTACATTAATTTTAGTTGGAGTTTTAATGGAGTATTTTTCTAATGAATGCTTTCATCACTTTAATTTTTTTAACTTGGGTACTAAACTTGACGCATATTTCTCTTTGTGCCTGGCTTGTTATCACATAGTCCTGAAAATCTTGAATAAAATATAATAGTTTGTTATTTACATAAAGAAACTAGGATCTAAATCAAAGAAGTAATACAAGAGCAGTCTAGAACTTAGAAAAACTTGTAGGCTTAATTTTTTTGATTTACGATATCTAACATTTTATTAATAGGATATTTAATATTTGTTTTACGGCAACAGATGGAGTGAATTTGAAAATATGAAAAAAATATCTTTTGTCACTAGGTAACCAACAAAGACTCTAAAGGGGCGGAACGGAAAATCTCTGTGCTTAATAAGATATATCCAACTTACTTTATTAAGGAAAACTTTGCTGGCTACAGGTCACGTCAACTTTAGACATCATCTATGCAAGGTATGAATGAAGAAAGATTATGTTTGTAGGCTGCACCTGGTATAGGCTGATACATACATATGCCGGCAGCTGGCATATGTATCTAGTTTTTCGAAGAAAAAACAAACTTTTCTCTTGAGAATATTTCTTAATTTATTTTGACCAATTTTATACTATTAATGTAACAAATAATTTTGTCATCCTTGTTGTATCCTTTTTTTTATTTTTTTGCAAGTATTTGTCTTTGTATCAACATTGAAAAAAAAATGTAATAGAATTTTTGTCAGATTTCAGTAAAAAAAAGTTGTTTCTGCAGTTGCAAAAATTTTTTTTTTTGTTATCAAAAATGACATTGTAACTTTTTTGTTATGTTGACATTTCAAAGAGAATATTCTTGTAGAATTTTATAGGAATTTTTTCCTGTTTTGTCTTTTTCTGTTTACTTTTTGGTGATTTGTCTATTTATTTAAATGGGAAAAAAAATTCAAATATTTCTGCTATATTGTTAAAAAAAAAACAGTTCTGAGTAAAAAAATACTTTCAAATATTTACGCTTGAAAGAATAAATTGTATGGTAAAAATATTTAAGCATTTTGATTTTGACACACAGATGACCATTTTTAAGGGCTTTTCATGGTTAGATATGTCAGAAAAAAAAATATTGATGTTTTTATTTTTATTTTTATTTTTCGAAGAATGTTAATATATGAATATAATATAAAGATAGAAATCATCAAATTAGGCTAACAAAATAAAACCGCCATTTTTTAAGGAGTTTTACTGTTTTTTTTTTGTTGTTTATTGGTCAGTAGTAAAAATATTAAAATTACTATCGTACATGACATGGTTCAGTAATACATTTTTCAATAAAAACTGGATATAAAAAGCTGTTATAAATATAAGTGCGGTGGTTGTCTAGATCCAATCGAGAATATTGCAACTGAGTGGCTGATTCAGAAGCCTTTTAAGATGTCTTCGAATGTACGTAACATAATGCTGGTTTATGGGATGTGTAAAGAATTGTCCACTTTTAAATATTCTTGTCACAAAATAAAAGTAAGTTTCTTTAAATTTTTCATTTTTAAATCTTTCACTTAACGTGAAAGCTTGTTTTTCAAATTTTCAATCACTACATTAATAACAATATATTCGATATTTTGCCATCAATAATCTATAGCTCTAGCTATAACAAACCACCTTAAAAATATTTTCCATAATAAAAGTAGTTATACAAAGTAATGCAACTACCAATCACTATACGTCAAATAAAAATACTACCAAAATAACAAATTCACACTTATTTAACTACACAACAAAGTTTTTTTTTTTTAAACAAAATATAGAAAATAAAATCTTTTTAGGTTTTTATGGCATTGCTCCAAATTCAGTAAAATGTTTTCTTTTCTTTCTGTTTTGTTTTTATTTAAAACTTTCGAACCATCATAACTCATATCACATGTGTACATGCATATGACCATAAGTCCAGTATGTGAGAATACAAGTATATATTCTTATATAACAGTCACTAAAACTAAAGCATCCACCTAAAGTACAATATAATTCATACTGATACAGGGTGATCAAAAATGTATTATAATATCAAAAGATCCTATGACGGCTATTTTTTATTTTTGTTTTAATATTTGTAAAGCAAGCTATTACAAACTGAATATCGACAAGCCACATTCGATACATTTCTGAATTACACGAAATATCTGCAAGCTACTTTTTTAACGCAACAAATTATTTTCTTCTATTATTTGATTTACAATTTCTATTTTAAGAACAATAAGCATATTTTATAACTAGGGCTAGGAGTTTCATATAAAAACAATCTTTTGCTGTTCGTCTTTGTGAATCAACAAAATCAAATTTAAAACGATTTGGCATCAGCTTGACTTCGCATATTATTCTATATTTTGTTGTAAATTTTTATTTAGTTTATTTATTTGTTATTTTATTTTAAGAGGAACTTTGAATATTATACTAAATATTTGAAGGAAGCACATAATATTTCTATAAAAAAGTAAAGTAAAATTTAAATTCACGAAACATAGAACGAGAATTAGTAATTGTGCACACATAGTTAAGGGTTTTAATTCTTTAAAAATGCGAGTTGAATAAATTAAATATTAATATGAAATATAAAATTAAAAATGCGATAAAAAAGTTTGAAAAATTTAATTCAAAAATCAATAAATCAAGAAAATGAAAATCGCTTAAAAAATGGACTTAAAAATTATCGACCTTGAGGACCTTAGGGGCTTAAAAAAAGGTCGAACTTGAGCCTGAAACAATATTTAATATACTTCACAAAAAATTTCATCTAAAAAATCTATTGCTTAACTTTTTTTTTTCGCATTTGAGGAAATGTTTAAAATAGTTTTTGGTTCCGAAAAAGTGTTCAATAGCGGTGTTCAATGTTTCATGCAAACGGTCTTGAGAAAGTGCGAATGCGTTATATCATTCAAATTTAACAAAAACCATAGGTATTTTGTTGTTGGATTTTACCAAAAAGCTGTGGTATTAAGCACTTGCACTCTTGCAGGTCAATTTTCATCGAACAGCTGAGTTCAGGCTAATATTTTTTACATATTTCTTCAAACAATTGAAATTGTTTTATTTTATATACAGATGAAATTTGAAGTCAAGCTTAAGTTCGTTTTAATCTCTCTAAGAAAGAATAAATTAAATTACAAATTAGGTGATATAATTGAAGAAAAATTGGGAAAATTTAATTTTTAGACACCAGCAGAGCGGAATGCACATTTTCTAGATAGCTACGTCCGTCATCAGCACTGTTAGTATCTACCTACTATGAGTAGTGTTTAGTTGTAAACATTTTCTATTTAACCAATCAAACTAAGATAAAAGAATATGAGAAAACTGTATTCTCAAATAAAATATAAATCAAAATCATGCTATTTATGGAATAATTCATATTTTTTATTAACAAAAAAACATAAAATCAATTGATTCTATATGTTCAAATTATTTTCTGTGTGACTAGTACAAAAATATTATTTAAATAAAAAAATCCTTTCAATGATGTGGGAAAACTATACCTGTTTTTGGGCCACGCTGTATGCAGAAATTCATCAAGTAGTTTATTTAATTTCGTACATAAAACGCACATAAAAAGTAAAATAAAACAAGTTACCATTAGTTTAATGGACTCATCTAGGAAAAAAGTAAAACATAGTTATTATAGCAATGAGATGAAACAAGAGTTTTAACAATGTAAAAGAAAGTACAACAAAGTGATTTTTAATAATCATAATTTTAGTTATTTTTTTCGCTACATGAGTTTGTGCAAGTGTGAGAATAATGTGTAATTATTTGATCTCCCCAGTTCTGGTATGAATAAAATAATTTATTTTCAACTAGCTGTGCCCATACACGTTGAGTGCGTCCTGACTATATTTTGTTTGATTTTGCCTGAAAATAATAACCACAAAATTTTAAGATTCTTACATATGTATTTACTTTATAAAAAAGTTTTCCACCTCTGTATAAAATTCTAAAATTTATATAAAATTCTATATTTCTAAATATTATTGTAAAGCTCTGCATAAGGTGTTTAAAACAATATAATTCCACAAAGTTGAAATACAAATCAAAAACAAATTTTATTCAATTGGCTGTTTGATAGTAAGTAATTCATATTTTGTCATTATTATAAAACGGCGCCATCTGTTGCGCAACCGTGTTTAAAATATCTCGCTTTTAAAAACAAAAGACGCCTTCAAGTATGCAGTACCATTAAATCGTTAAAAATCGACGTACTTTCACTACTCTTTCTCCACTTTGTCTTAGAAATAAGATATTATTGCGGAAAAAAGTGTCCTATATTGGAATCAGCATACTAAGGTTCCTCCTCACAAAATTTCGAAAAAAGCCATCCAAAAGTTTTTACGTGATGCGAATGTAGACAGAAATACACACATACATACATAGAAAGAGATATGAAAGGATTTACTGTTTTATTATACGTAAAGATTAGATTTTTTCTTAAGTTTTAAAAACGTTATTCACATAACTTTAACAATTATTTTGGTAAATTTTATATTAATTTTTATTAAGTCTATTTAGATAAATCTTGTTTATGCAGACTTTTTTCGTATTCTTTAATTTTATAGAATACATAATATTTTTAATTTATTTGGTACGGTTTTCATGAACATTCATACCATATTTAACGTACCAAAAAACTGAACAAAAATATGAGAATATTTCAGTTTCCTTCTTTAATTTCATTGTTATGTATTAAGTGAACAAGAAGTTCACTATTTAAACCTTTTTCCTTTCTCTTCATTATTTGTTTGTCATTGACTGATTCAATGATATTTTATTGTCAGGCCGAATGAAGTACAATAATCATACAAATTTCTATTTAGATTAGAATTTGAACTATAGAATATGTCTGTGGCAATAAGGAATAAGTGCTTAATTCGACTTAAGCAAAAATTAAGTTACTGGCACCTTTGAAATCTCCGTACTTCAAAGTACCCATGTACAGAGTTTCAATTATTTTGTACTATTTTTCAGAAAGTTACAGCAAAAAAACTTTCTGCTTATCATTTTTCAATGCCGAATCGTATTTGGAAAAAAGCTTAAGAATCTACAAGGAATTTTTCAAAATCTTAGAAACTCCTTTTACAACTTATTAATTGCAACGCCTGCGTACTTTTGGTAGATATAAGATATTTTTCAAAATTATACGTTTGACTCCCATAGGTAAACTTTAAAGATAAGTTATTTTTAAAAAAAATTTATTTTAAAGTTTAAAATTGCTTTCCTACAAAACTTAAAAATCAGACTTAAGCACTTTTTCCTTATTGCCACAGATATTTAATTATTTTTTATTCAAAGATTGATTTATGCAAGTATACCTGAAAAAAATGTTTAAAGAATAAGCGTCTACAAATTAAACCTAAATTATATTCAATTTAATGAATACAACATCGACATTTTAGTAGAACTTTTGAAATAGAATTTATTTTATTGACGTTTTTCCAATCACTTTCACAAAAATATTTCCAAAAACAACAGAGTTTTCGAATTTTAAAATATCACTTATTTTTATAAACAAAACTGTACGTTTCTAAAAATAAAAGGAAGTGAAAAATAAAAGTAAAGTGAAAACTATGGTCGACGTTACAGTCGTATTCTCTTTCATCATTGTTCAGGAAACAATTTTACATAAAGGGTGTTTGCAGGAGCACCAAAACAGAGATTTGCGTTGTAGAAATAAATGATCTCAAACATTCCAAAAAACCAAAAAAACAAGCGTTGTAGAAATAAATGATCTCACATATTCCATTTCTCAAAATAATAGAAGAATATGTTCTGTAGCATAACAAAATCAAATTTTAAGGATTTTTGACAAATACAAGAAAAGCTATACATTTGGATTTGTTCCAAAAAATTAAAATTAAAAAAAAATAAAGTTATGTTCTTGAGTCAGAAAACACTTGCTTTGCAATTAGTCTGTTTATCTGTTAGTCTATATATCCATAATTTTTTTAAGTAAGAAATACACATTGCCATATCTGACAACACTACATACAACTCTGCAACAATAAATTGAACAAACACTCATATTTAATTGGTGTGCATAATTGGGAATTTTTAATGTTTATAATTCAAAACGCTAAACCGATTTTAGTAAATTATTGACAGATATAGAATCAAAGAGTCGTTTTACCTATTAAGTAGTTATTAAGATGAAATAATATAATGATTATTATTCCATCATGTTTTATTGTAATAATGAAATTATTAGAATAATTTTTATATACTATCCTATTCATTAAAAAATGAAGTTCACTTCATGTATATTTTATGACAAATTTTCATATAAAATTTATCATAAAGTATATTTTATCAAACTGAAATTTTTATAAATATGAGCACAAAACTTTTCGAAAATAAATAAGAGTTTTTAAGAAGAAAAATACAAAAATGCCAATATATAAATGAAGATTTAGTTTTTCTTATCTATGGTTTCCGAAAATGTTCTATACGCTATCTGTCTAGATCAAAGGCCCCCTACCAAAAAAAGTAGTTAAAATGAAAATGCATTAGTTTGCTAAATATTTAGCAAAGTGACACATGCCTACCTTGTTGAAAGCTGGTATGCTACTGATATAAAATTCTTATATGTTTTGTTCTCTTTGTGAGATTCTCGTTGAGATTGTGTATGTGCTCACAGACCCTTAGGGTTTGGTCTAGATCATATATTCCACCTAGATCATATATTCCTAGCATAATATTTAGATTTTAAAAACAGGCGACACGATAGAACAGTTTTTTTTTTAATTTACATACATAAGTTTTGTGTGCAGGTATTTATATATATTCATACGCACCACCCAATAAAATACTTATATAAAAATAAAATTTGTAAAACTAAATTGTTTTATCTTTCACAGTCTTATGCTTATTTAAACCTGTCAGAAATAAATAGTTTTAAGCATGAACTTAACATTTTAAAAATACTTTCCATTTTAAGAATTGTGTAATTTGTTAGCAATTACATGTCTCAAAACAATTTTACAATACCACATCTATACAGAAATAACATTTATCATGACTATTACATGTTTCTGTACTTATAAACAGTTAAGAGTAAAAATACAGAACAGATTTTAACAGAACAACACTACACACAAAGTGCTAGTTTAAAACAAAGCGTGAAATTTCAAAACTAATTTAGAAATTTATGGTTTAATCTTTAAACGATTTTATGTATTTTTATTTTTATAATTTCTATTTGTGTGCTCTTTTTAAGCACATATATGTTAAAACGATTTTACTGATTATGGTTCAAGGAAACAGGGAAAAAAATAGGTCTTCGCACCATGATCTTTTCTTACAAATGCACTTAAAACCAAAAGTTTTGTAAAAATGTTTCACAACAAAATGATAAAATAAAAAAGACACACTTACACGTACAATTCTAACGTGGATAAAGTTACAAACACAAATACTAGTAGAACACAATCATATCAAATAGCAAAGTGTATCAATAAATTTTAAATGAGACTTAAAAATAAATGTATATATTTTGTAAAGATAAATGCAGAAAAAAGAAAATTGAAATAAAAACATTAGGAAGCACTTTGGCCCAGGTGTTATGTACCTAGTAATAAACACAACAGTTTTTCCACTAGCACAGTACTAGACAGGAAAATGTAAAATATAAAAAAAAACAATTTTTTTTAAGCGGAAATTGATACTAAAGTAAACTTTTATATTACACACACACACACTTAGTTTTGCTAATTTGATCTAATGTGTTCCCAGTAAATGCAGACTTCCTTGAGAACAGACTGCGAAACCTATATATTTTCGTATACGACAATGCAAAAATCCCCTTAATTTTTTTTTTCTTATAATATTTTCACTGATTTTCTTTGAGATTTGCAATGTTATTTTCTTTGTTTGAAGTGCTTACTTATGTGAAATAAAAACAATACAAATCAGATTGATAATTTTTGTTTGCGATATATTTAATACCAAGAACAGAAATTTAATTAATATTAAATTCTCATGTAGCCCATTATGTATGAGATATGATATAGCTAAAATATCCGCCACGTAGCAACGATTGACTTATTTAATTTTTTAGTAATTACGTTGATTTTTAGGGTTTCGAATACGTAATCTGAAATTAGACCTAGAAAAATGGATTTCATGTTCGCATAATTGAACCATACCCTCAAAATTCTCATTAGGAATATATATTGCTGCATTAACTGTATATTACATACATCGAACCACGAAGACTAGAGGTAAATATGTTACTTGTTGATCTCTAGCGTTCGCCATTGATACGTCGTCTCATGTAACTCCTCAAGTTAGATTGTTTACATAGCTATTCATCCAAAAAATTATATTTTTACCGAAATTCTGTTCGAACTGGTGCATTTACGTTTAGTTATCATTTGCATTAGTGGCTCTTAGCAATGACCTTATAAAAATCAACATATTTTATAGATACAACCAAATTACATGCCAACCTCAGGCTGTCAAAATCGATCTGCCCAAATGGTAAAACACAAATGAGCTGCATACGATTTTCCACTATAAATGAACCAAATCATTATTTTTTTTTTTAAACATTAAATTGTCTTAAACCGAATATAAATTTCAATATCGAAAAAACACCTCAGAGCTCATGATATATAACTTGTTTTTTTTTTTTTTTTTTTTTTTTAAATAACAATCATACGTACGTATCAGAGAATGACACAAGTATTTATTACTTTAGTACTTTAGTACTTTTTAAGTATTTGGAGCCAAACATGTATATCGTTACAGCTCAGCTATACTCATACTTGTAAGTACACCTATTTCTGTTTTTACATGGTAGATTGGTTCCAGAAAAATCCGTGTAAAAAAGACATTAATCATATACAAAAATAGGTGATTGGTTCCTTATCTCTAAAACCTATTAAAATTAGTGAAAAACAAGAATTTTTTTAAGAACAAGAAATCATGTTTATTTTTACACATATATGTACATATAATGTGTATTTGCAGCGCTTATTTGCATCATTAGTGTGAGATGAAGACTTAACAGATAGTTTCGTTCCAGAAATCAACGATTGCCTGATTGAATTTGAATTTTTTTTTTAGTTCTTACTGTGACTTCGTTCAAACCGAACATTTTGCCAAGAACTGTTGTCCTTCTCCATTTCAAAGGGGATCTAAAATTTGAATTTTGTTTTCAAAAGAAATGGCTTTACGTTGTAATTTTTTATTTGTAATTTTCGACGTCTACTTTTAGAGATGCATTGATAGTTCACAAAATATTAACACATTTCAATTGCTATAACAAATAAAAATGCTCAAAAATGCACAAAAAGGGAATTGCCCTAAATTTTTTATATTGAAATATTTCGCAAAAATTTAATTTTACAAATAAAATCTAAGCTCATAAGATTTTGAATCGTTCTAAATGGAATAAAATCGTGTGAAAAAAATAATTTTTTTTATTTTCAAACCGTGTTATATCAAAACCGTGTAAAAAAAGACCGTGTAAAAACCGAATTGGGTGTATAGAGTGGGAATAAAGACAAGTATGTAAATACTCTAAGTATACTTAGAGTACAAAAGTATAACTTCTCTAAGTATACTTAGTAAATATGTTATTGAATCACTGCAGAATAACATCTAGATCCATTTTATTCTCTACAAAAGATCATGTTATTGTTCGCGCTACTGAATACTCGTTCAAGGTAAGAACTATAAGATAATGAAATTTAGAATATTAAAATTGTAGAAAATATGGAATATTTTTAAGGAATTAAAAATAAAAATAACCGCATATTTCATTTGATTACCGAATACATATTCTACTGTTCTAGCAGTAAATATTTTCGATGATCCAATGAAAGTGGAAAAGTGTAGAGTATTTTCCTTCAAATTGAACAAACATTAACGTTCAATCAATTGTTTGGTAACCAAATTTTAGACATTTTATGCTTTCTACAATTTTTGAAATATATTGTATTCATTTCTGTGTTTGTACAATGGGGTAGTTCTATGTCAAATCAAAAAGGGACTAAAAATGTCTACTTCAGTTTTGGGCGCTCGAGGATTAAATATATTCCAGTTCTATAAACTATCGAACTTTAAATTAAAATCAATACTGAAAAAACAAATAGGTAAAAAATTTTTTTTATATTAAAAAAAAGTTTTATTAAGATTTTTGAGATAGTGGTTTATATTTTTTTAATTAAATATCGTCATATTAAATGCAAACGGACGTAACTACACTTTTAAATTTTTATGTTAGTTACGTTCTTTTGACTTTCCACTTTTTTTAAACAAAAAGACGTAACTACAAAAAGTCACAGTAGTGGGTGAAAGGTTTTCTTTTTGCTATTAATTTATTAACTTCTAAACTACTTTAGAAGTTAATGAAAAGTTAAGATTTTGACGAAATTTGTAGACTCAGCAGAAGAGATATTAGACTTTCAAAGCGATGTTTTAGTACTTGTGGATTTATAGCACAGTGGATTTTATAGTGGACAAAGTTGACAATCGGGTGTGTAAAATCTATTGTCCGTATAACTTTCCGATTAAAAATAATTTTGAATATTCGAAAACTACTTTTAAGAAAAATTTAAGAAAAAACTAGCTCACTATATACTAGTATTCTAGTCTCTTACAGCTTAAGAGATATTTGACTTTATTATTTAACTTATCTTATATAGTATACCAGAAATCTGCCAAAAAAAAAAAATTACCTATTGTTTTGAATTTTATCATTTTGAATTGTTTACACTTTTGAATAAAAATATGTTTCCTTTTTTTAACTTTTTTATAAAATATTTATACATATTTTATTATAAAATAAAACGTAATTATGTAGTTTTATATAAATTTTATTTGAACTATTTTTAAATGAATAAATTAATTATTTAGGTTTAAGTTCTTAATTATAAAGATAAAGAAAAAATTAGACACTAGCAGAAAATTAATAGCAATTGAGACTACCTAGTAGATAGATTCGAAGGGTGCTGATGACGGACGTACCTGTCTAGAAAATGCATTCCACTTTGCTGGTGTCTAATTTTTTCTTTATCTCTTTATAATTAAGAACTTAAGCCTAAGTAATTGTGTAATTAATTTTTAAAATAAAAACTACAGATGTGTGAAAAATTTTAATTAAAAAATTCGGTACATTTTATATAAAAAAATTCATTTAAAAGAAGTCGAAAACAAAAAGTTAATTTTCGAAGGGAATATTGTCATAAAAATTATGGTGATCGGCTGGTATTAGTGGTATTAAGTCTTGTAGATTTTGCCACTTTTTCTTTGATATTTTTTTTTTCCTGAGTATATATAAATGTGTAGTTACGTCTTCTTGCATTTAGAAATACATGCACTTGTAGTTACGACCGTTTGAATTTCGTTAATAAAATCGCCATTTTTGATAGCAGGAATCTATTTGCACGAACATGTATTTTGATAAAGCGAACCATCATCGATAAAAAACTCAATTTCGAAATTTTGTGTAGTTACGTCCGTTTGCATTTAATACGACGATGTGTTTTTTAATGTGACTTAGTGAGTAGACAATAAAAATTTTAGAGTGGGACCATGTTAAAAAAATTTAATTTTGATTCATTAGAAACTAAAAATATATAAATTGTTTAATAAACTAGATAATAAAGATAAGAAAAAATTTTTAATATTAAAAAAATTTTTAGTTTACATAACATAACTTCTATCCCACCATGGTCTCAATCTGAAATTTTAACTCTATTTTTAAAATATTAACAACAATATTAACACATTGAATTAAAAATTTCCTCAAGAAGTCTCTTTGATTGTTCTCTTATTGACAAAACTAAATTGTCTTTTAACTTTTGGTTTATTTAGAACATTTTTTAAAATGTTCTAAATAAGTTAGCCTTAAGGCTATCCTAAAACTTCAACATCATTAGTAGTTCTTTCGTTGTTAACAAGCAAAACAATTTACTGCTTTTAATACTGCCATTTGATAGTGACTGTTGATATGTTACAGAACAAAAAACAGAAAAAATACTAAAATGCAAGCATTTTTCCTTTAAGCAATTTTATTTTTCTTGTATCAACTATAAACATAATAATTATTTAATATTATGCTAATTACCGAAAGCATTTACAAATTTTTTTTTCAGTCTTTTTTTGGTGAACTAAATACAATGTCTACAAACTTGTTACAGCTTTGTACAAATTTGTTCAACAAAAACTGTATGTTATACGGATGTAGAAATAAGTATAATAAAAATGAGCCGATAATCAATCTCAGATTCTAGAAATCTTTTCAGATTTCTATATACGTACAAATAATAAATTGTACGTATTTATATTGCATTTTCAAGAGTTTAGCTGCATATAGAATATTTGTTTTATTTATTATGCATGATGTATAAACCAAACACGTTCTGGAAACATTGAAAAATAAATTCATGAACATAACAATTTCAAGATATTTTAAACAAACTCGTAACACATACTCGAACACTACAATACTTTTCAATGTATGAATATATGATTCTTATACGGTTGTAAGTATATTTTGTTCCAACAATAGCGATTTTAATGCAAGTGTTGCAAAAAGAATTATGAAACAGTACTGCTTTCATATTTACCATTCGGAATGTTCGATGTCATCATTGTTGTTATTAGTTTTTCATATTTCTTTTTATAAAAAAGGCATAAAAAAAAGCAGCAATAATATCAAAAATCTTAAATTTTTAAAATAAAATGTCGTTTTTCTCCACAAATTTTAACGGTATAAACGTTTTTTGATAGCGTTTGTAGTAAGCAGAGTTTGAAAAAAAAAACACTAAAGTACGCTACGATAGTGTTCTGTTCTGAAGTTTTTGGGATCAGTACACAAACACATTTCGTACAAAAAAAATACAAAATGCACAAAAAAAAATTTAAGCGTTTGTGTATGTGTACGCAAACAAAATACCGTACATAACGATCGTTGGCTGATGAGCACAAACACTATACTAACGTACTGTTCTTTTTTTATTTTAGTGTTCTTTTTAACCGACTTCAAAAAAAGAAGGAGGTTATCAATTCGTCTGAATGTTGCTTTTTTTTTATGTTTGTGACCGCAGAACTCAGTCATTTCTGAACCGAATTTAAAAATTTTGCACTATTAGAAAGGTTATGGCTACAGATTGGTCCCATTTTAAAAGAAGTTCAAAATTTTAAAAATTAAAGGGTGTCCCCATACAACATACATGTTTTTTACGTGTATTATGAACATTATAGGTCACCAATTTAAAATTAAAAAAAAGTGCGTATCACAGTAGCTCCCAACAACAAAAAGTAATTAAAAAATAAAATTAAAAATTAAAGGGTCACCCCATAGGTGACTTAATTTCACCTTTATTCTCCTATCTTTTGAACCGTTATAGACAAACACTTGAAAGTTGCACAGAATGTTCGATACTATGTCTGTTATAATAAGTATAAATATTTAAAATTAGAAATTAAAGGGTGTCCCATTAGTTGGTTTATTTTGATATATATATGGCCAAACTTTTGAACCTTTATAGACAGACAGTTGAAATTTACAAAGTACTTGTATTGCTAAGTCCGCTAAAATAACAAGTGTAAAATATGAATTTGGAAATTAAAGGGTGTCCCAATAGTTAATGTAAAAGTAATATATATGGCCAAACTTTTCAACTGTTATAGATAGACAGTTGAAATTTACAAAGAACCTATATTGCTTAGTCCGCTATTAAAACAAGTATAAAACTTGGATCTATAAATTAAAGGGTGTCCCCATTATTGATGTTATTTGACCATTATGTCCTCATCTTTGGAACCGTTATAGACAAACACTTGAAAAATAGAAAAAATGTTCACTACTATGTCTCGAATAACAACAAGTATAAATATTTAAAATTGGAAATTATAGGGTGTCCCAATAGTTGATGTAATTTGATGTATATGGACACAAAGTTAACATTTAAAAAGAATCTGTATTACAAAGTGTTCTTTAAAAAGTATTTATATTAAAATTTGAATTTAAAGGGTGTCCCAATAGGTGACGTCATTTGATATATATGACCCTATCTTTTAAACAGTTATTGATAAACACTTAGACAGAATGTCCATTACTATATCTGTTATAATAAGTATAATTATTTAAAATTATAAATTACAGGGTGTCGCAATAGTTTATGTAATTTGATGTATATGACCAAACTTTTAAAACGTTACAGACAGAAGGTTGAAATTTACAATGAACCTGTATTGCTACGATCGCTATAACTAGTATAAAATTTGAATTCGGAAATTACAGGGTGTCGCAATAGTTACCGTCTTAAAGAAACATGCTTTTAAGTTTGTCTGTTTTGAAGTCGGTTTTTTTTTGCAAGAATTATTATGTATGTGTACTGATCTTTAAGATTTTACGTAGCGAACTTTTAGTGGTTGCGTTTTTTCTATAAATTATTTTTATTGTTTGTGTAGAGTATTTTTTAGTGTTTGCGTAGTGTTCTTTTAGTGTTCTTTTAGCGGACTTTTAGCGTACTTTTTAGTGAATTTTTTGTGTATTTTTAATGATCTTTAGCGTAGTTTTAGTGATCTTGTAGAGTATTTTTGTGAACATTTTTTGCACTTTCGGTTACAAATGAGAATTTATAAATGCATTTTGTTATTTATTAATAAAAATAATAATAATAATAATAATAATAATAATAATAATAATAATAATAATAAGAAAACTATTATTTAATTTGTCATTTGTTATTCTTAGTATTTGTGATATTAGGACTTTTAATGTACATATTTATGCAATTCTATTATAAAAAATCTTGAAACAAATATTTAAAGAAAGGGGAAATTGAATTAATTTTTTATAAAAAATATTTATTATTTTAAAATTAGTGTAATACTTGACGAGTTGATAAACAGGATAATAAAATAAGAATTTCAGGTATTTCTTAAAATACAGTCATGTACTTAACAAAAAAATTTTTTTAAGGGTTTTATGACAAAATCGTTGTTAATAAGAATAGTTTAAAATATGAAGAAAATACAAATTCTCTTACCTGTCACAAATGGGCTATATGTGCGTATGTAAACACATAATTTAGTCCAATTATGAACATCAAATTCAAGTGGAAGAAGGGTAAGAGATTGTAAGGATTTCTGGAACACATATGTACATGCAATTTAAGAATTAAATGGGACTTTTTCTAATTAAAAATCAAAATATGTATCGACAAATATAAGTAGTAATGAATAAATAAGAACCAAAAACGGCAAAAGAGTTAGATAGTATTAAAATTCGTTCTAACAAACTGACGATGGATTATGAATGTGCTAATGTAAATACAAATTGTGTTGTTTTATATAAATTTCCTTAGATAAATACAGGTATAGCAGCTGCCGTGAATAAAAACATCTCACTTAAGAAAAATCTGCTTATAAGAATTAAGATATTTTTTGTGTAAAACATATAAAGGTTTATTGTAAATATAATTAATTTAAATTTAAGCTTTTTTTATATGTATGTAATTACTTAAAGGAACTAAATAAGAAACAGTACAAGTATATATTACATTTTTTAAATTATATATTATTACTAAATTATCGTTATTATTATTTTTTTAGTATTATTATTTCTTTTTTTTATGTTAATATACTTAATAAACATGTATACATAACATAAGAAACAATTCAAAAGCTAAATTTAATTAATTTCTAATAAACCTGAGAGAAAAGTGTTTATTACTTTTAAAGGTTTTAGCCGTCTACGTTTGTATAACTGATATGTAATCTATTATAAAAGAAATCAACAAGGTAATCTTAAATTACAGTGTTCTTTGAACAGTACGCTAAGTTAGCGTACTGTTTTTTGTTAAACCAGTACGCTATGATATCGAACTGTTTTTTTCGAACGCTGGTAGTAAGTCTAAATATATTACTATAATTTCGAAAGTCGCAATAGACTTTGTTAGGGTTATTTTACAATACATTGATTTTAAGACAATGAAAAAATTTTATCATATTATAAACAGAATTTATAGTAAATTAAATTTGCTCTACTTGTATACATACTTATCATAGTTACCCTAAGTTCTAAATCATGGAAACGAAAATAGGAAATATATTTAAGACCCACCAAGGGCTGTAGATAAATGTACGACATTACTGCATCCCAGCAAAAAGGATGAAAAGGACGAAGACTAGATATTCTTCTAAAACATGGCAATGTACAAAACACGAACTTTTAAAGGAGGCCTTATTAAAGAACAGGTAAACACAAGAACCCAGCAATTATTATATCACTGAAACTACTGCAATATTCTAATAAACGAAAAACACCTACAGCTTCAAGAACATACATATATATGTATATCTATACTTATAATAAAATAGTAACTCATTTCCGTCGCCTGTCTGCTTTTCATTTGTGTGCGCTTCATGTAAAAATTACTTGATAGATTTTAATAAAATTTTGTGAGGAGGTATCATGATTCCAATATAGGATACTTTTTTCCGCAAAAATATCTCATTTCCAAGTTGAGAAAAAATCAGTGAAAAAACGCAATTTCCGGTTTAAAGGTACAGCAATTTTCGGTTTAAAACGGATATTTTAAACACTATTGCGCTAAATTAAAATATAAATATTTTTTACTTACTCTCCAGCACTATTTTAAACGTAGCCAAACAAACAGTCAGTGACGACTGTCTTCATCGGAAGTTATGACAACAAATTTGCTTTGGTGCGCGCCTAGTGTGTTTTTATTTTGCATATTTTAACCCTATTCCTTATACCCAACTTTTATTACGTGGACGTACCCAAGTACAGGTGTGGCCAGTAGTAATTATTCGCGTCTTTCGTTATAACTTTTAAGCAAAAAAATTTTTTTATCAATAAAATTTTGTTCTTTAATATATTAACTAACATGTTGACCCCGTCCAGGGTGGTTAGAATAAGTTTGAGTACATAGTAAGCTAATTACTTGCAATTCATATATTCTTATGCAAGAGAAATTCAAATACAAGATAAATTCGACAACAAACTGATAAAGCTGCAATAATCTCTGAGTTATGGACCATGCTGAACTATAATTTTGAACGTCTGTACAAACCCAGTGAAAACCTTAAAGTGGACGAGCAGTTGTTTCCTTATCGTGACCATACCTGCTTCACGCTATATATCCCCTCCAAAACGGCAAAGTATGGTATCAAGGTATGGTGGGTATGTGATGACAAAGACTCTTACCTTCTGCATGGGCAAATATATACCGGACAAGCTATTACGGGACGGAAAAGTAATCAGGGTGACGCAAACGTTTTCTTCGCCAGCTCGCCAAGGAGCTATGTATGCCAGTCATTGAAAGCCGGTCAGTCACTGTTCAGGTAATGCGTAACTTTAACACGAAACTTGGCATAGCGAGCTATATAAACACGGCCTTAAATGAAAAAGTTGACCCTACACCTTCAACGAGTGCAGCAGCGGCTCAGCGAGAAAAAAAATTCACGACGAACACAGAAGACGCACTCGTAACATGTGCTCTGAATGTAAACGGCCGATATATGTATGTGCAACATTCGAGCAATTTCTTTGTATGCAAAAAAAAATAAGTTAAGTTTTAATAAATAAAATAAGTAATAATAAATAAAATAAATTTACATTACATTACCACAAAAAAACAAAGTCTTTAATTATTTTATTAAGACAATTACATAAGTGGCCATATCCGTACTTGGGTATAGGTTCTTGGGAGTCTCGGCTTAAGAAGCTCATAGATGCTCATTGGTTTGATGTAGGATAGTAACTGAAGTGTCAGTTGACGCAGAATTTTGCAATTTCCTTAGATAAGAAATTTCAATAGAAAAGTGTAAGCCATTTTGGAGGTGCATTACTTCAAAGTGTCAATGGTCACATCTGTACCCGGGTATAATGACTAGGGTTAAAACCTATCCATTCTGCTGCAATTGTTTTAGCCATGTGTACATAATAACTAAAATAGAGTTGTGAGCTCAATATTAGTTGGCCCTATTAAGCTTGACAAATTTTCTTTGTTGATGTAAAAGAATTTGTTAAGGATGATATAAATAGTAAAATAAAATTACTTTATCTGCCAGAAAATTCTTGCTTTTATTCTTTATTTTTTGTTTATTTTCAAGCGCAAATATATAGAAAATCTGTTAATTTGTTCCTCTATATTCTTTTTTAGGCTTAAAAAAGCTTAAATGCCTTCCTTGTTCGCCAAATGTAACTTTAACAGGATGTAAAACATGAAAATTGTTGTTTCAGCCTGCAGTACTCTCATATTGTGTTGTTTATCAATAAGACGTAAAAATGTAAAAAAATCAGTTTTAAACAATTTGGCTTAAATTTTTACGTCACTCACAAAATCATTGAAAATGAAAAAGAAAAAAAGATGGTTAAGAGTTTTAAACAACAAAAATTTTCATGTGTTAAGTTGCATATAAACTGCGTTCGGCTAACAATGCCTTAAGGGTTTTTCTTTTATTAAACTGTGGATATTTCATTTTCACTCACGTACAAAGTGGAACAGTTAAAAGAAGGAATGTATGTAAAAGCAATTATCGTGTCAAATATAATAAAAATAACAATTTTAAAATTAAGTGAAATATGTACATCCATACGTATGTACATATGTATGTAATTTGTCAATTTTCGTACAGAGCGTAAGCTATCAAACTTTTGATATTAAAAATGCATTTTCCCATTTCAAGTAATGATTTTTTTTTATAAAATTAAAGGAGAGTTTTTTTTTTAGCCAAAATATTTTCCTTGTTATTTTTAATTTTCTATAATGCATTGAACACATGGGCGACAGCAGGCTACGGGCAACAACCTGTCAAAGCTAAAATACACACGTTTATATGAATACGTCTATTTTAACGAAATCATAGCTACATGGCTACAGAACTAGCGTTGTAGCAGCAGCCAAGTTAGGCTAATTTCTATTTTTGTAGGCGACAATGAACAATGAGAGCTAAAAAATAGTTTATTTAACAGAAGGGAATATCACAAAATTATAAATTCATATACAATAAAGTAGTTAGCAGTTATTAAAATTGTAGTGTAATTGACCGCTTATGGCCTTATGGGTAGCTTCGTGAATACATGAATGAATAACATGAAATAAATAAAAAAAGAGATACATATATTATTTTTATAAAAGTATAATATACATACATATATTTCTACAACAAAGTCTGAGTTTTAATGTAGAAGTCGTCTAAATACATATAATAAAACAGTAACTCATTTGCTGTCTGTCTGTCTATATATGTTTGCATCACGAAAAACTATTGTATCGATTTTAACAAAATTTTGGTACCGTGATTCGAATATAGGATACTTTTCTCCGAAAAAAATGTCTTATTTTCAAAAGAAAGTGGAGGAAAAGCAGTGAAAGTACGTCGATTTTTTACCGACTTAAAGGTACTTTACACTTTAAGGCATCATTTATTTTTGAAAGCGGAATATTTTAAACAAGGTTGCGCAACAGGTGGCGCTGTTTTAAAATAATGTCAATTGAATAAAATTTGTATTTAATTTGTATTTTTATTTTTTGGAATTACATTGTTATTAAAATATTTGAAACAATGTTTACAGAGTTTTACAATAATTTTTAGAATTTTATATCAAATTTAGAATTTAGGCAGGGAAGATAGTCTTCAAAATTATAAAGTATCTGACTACTCGGCGACGCTTTTAGTAAATGGCGATTGTTGCTGTAATTTTTCTATAATTTTAATTTTCTGAGTTAGGATATCCTCTTGATTATGTATTAGCTTTCTTGTTATTTAGTTTATACAAATCAACATAAAAACTGTTTGTTAAAACATAAAATATAAAATACACATTTGGTGTAGTGGTTAAGTGCGTACCTACAAAACCGAAGTAGACCAGGTTCGATCCCTGGCAGAGGATGTAAAACTTTCACCATGGTTTTTCGTGTTTTAAAAATTAACTGGTTTCGAACCCCTCTTGACAAGCCATCAGAAGAAGCCTCCCTGACCATGGATATAATATGAAGTCAAATTTTTAGACAGCCACAAAAAGATTAGGTAGAAAGAAATCAAAGATTGGTTAGAAAAAAAGTTCAAAGGAGATGCCAAAAGCTTTATAATATGTACATATGTATATATAACTTTAGAAAAAGCAGGAGTTTTTAAATTGTTTTTAGTTTTTTATATTATTTTTTTTTTTGTTTTTATAAACAAAAGATTGCCTAATAAAATTAACAAGAAAACCTTTTTGAAAAAACAAGAAGAATACCCAATAAAAACCCTAAGTTTTTTTTGATTTTTTTTCAAAAAGGTTTTCCTTATTAAAATAATCAGACTTCCTTCTTGAAGAAAAACCATAAAGATATCTTATACATTTTGTTCTATTTTATTTGGTATTTAGACACTGTTTTTTCAGTGTGTGTATTACTTCTTTCTAAAGATTTCTAAACAACACAGAATTAATTTAGTCCATTTCAATTAAATAAAATAAATGTTAAACTGTTGTGGTCAATGCATTCTGAGCACAATATGTTCAGTGTTAACTTCTGCATAATTTATGCAATTTCTTTTCTGTTCATTCTAAAATTACAAATTTATTCAAGAATAACAAAATTACCGCAATAAAATTAGATCGTTTAGAAACCCAAGGCAGTTTTATGCAATTTGTTTAAGTTAATTTTTGTTTTGAATTGTGTAACCCTAGTCCTTATACCCGAGTACAGGCGTGGCCACTGACACTTTGAAGTAATGCACCTCCTAAATGGCTTACACTATTGAAGTTTCGTATCTAAGAAAATGGCAAAATTCTGCGTCAACTGACACCTCAATTACTATCCTAGGTCAAACCACTGAGGATCTATGAGCTTCTTAAGCCGATATCCCCAAGTACAGATGTGGCCACTTATGTAATTGTATTAATAAAATTATTAAAGACTTTGTTTTTTTGTGATACTGTAAATTTATTTTATTTATTATTACTTATTTTATTTATTTAAACTTAACTTATTTTTTTTTGTCTTCATTATTGCAAGTTTTGCATACAAAGGACTTGCTCGAATGTTGCACACATATTGGCCGTTTACATTCAGAGCACATGTTACGAGTAGGTCTTCTGTGTTCGTCGTGAATATAAGAAAAAGAGCAGCTTCCAACTTGGATTTTTTTTTCTTCGCTGAGCCGCTGCTGCACTCGTTGAAGGTGTAGGATCAACTTTTTCATTTAAGGCCGTGTTTATATAACTCGCTATGCCAAGTTTCGTGTTAGAGTTGCGCATTACCTGAACAGGGACTGACCGGTTTTCAATGAATGGCATACATAGCTTCTTGGCGAGCTGGCGAAGAAAACGTTTGCGTCTAAGCTTACATATGGGAAGTTTTTATTATTTTAAAAATATATGATATACGCAGACAATGCCATTTAATCAATTATCTGTCTTTTGCAAGTATATTTTCTAAGTAGTTGGTCCATAACATCCACTCCTACTTTTGTTTTATTGTAAAATTCAATGACTTAATATATTAAATAATGGGTGATTTTTTTGAGGTTAGGATTTTCATGCATTAGTATTTGACAGATCACGTGAGATTTCAGACATGGTGCCAAAGAGAAAGATGCTCAGTATGCTTTGACATTTCATCATGAATAGACTTACTAACGAGTAACGCTTGCAAATCATTGAATTTTATTACCAAAATCAGTGTTCGGTTCGAAATGTTCAAATGTGACAAATTTTGTTCAGCGATGAGGCTCATTTCTGGTTGAATGGCTACGTAAATAAGCAAAATTGCCGCATTTGGAGTGAAGAGCAACCAGAAGCCGTTCAAGAACTGCCCATGCATCCCGAAAAATGCACTGTTTGGTGTGGTTTGTACGCTGGTGGAATCATTGGACCGTATTTTTTCAAAGATGCTGTTGGACGCAACGTTACGGTGAATGGCGATCGCTATCGTTCGATGCTAACAAACTTTTTGTTGCCAAAAATGGAACAACTGAACTTGGTTGACATGTGGTTTCAACAAGATGGACCGGTAAGTTGGCCACCAAGATCATGCGATTTGACGCCTTTAGACTATTTTTTGTGGGGCTACGTCAAGTCTAAAGTCTACAGAAATAAGCCAGCAACTATTCCAGTTTTGGAAGACAACATTTCCGAAGAAATTCGGGCTATTCCGGCCGAAATGCTCGAAAAAGTTGCCCAAAATTGGACTTTCCGAATGGACCACCTAAGACGCAGCCGCGGTCAACATTTAAATGAAATTATCTTCAAAAAGTAAATGTCATGGACCAATCTAACGTTTCAAATAAAGAACCGATGAGATTTTGCAAATTTTATGCGTTTTTTTTTAAAAAAAAGTTCTCAAGCTCTTAAAAAATCACTCGTTATATTAATATATTAAAGAAAAAAATTTTATTAACAAAAATTTTATTAACAAAAATTTTTTTGGCTTAAAAGTTATAACTAAAGATGCGAATAATTACTACTGGCCACACCTGTACTTGGGTGTAAGTCCACGTAATAAAAGTTGGGTATAAGGACTATGGTTAAGGTGCACAGTTTCTAAATACATATTTTCTCCTTCAATGAATACCACTTTTCATATTAAACACGAGGATTTTCTTTTCAAATAAATTTGTTTGAACCCTTTTATGGAAGAAAGTTTCTTGATTATTATTTTGCTTCTTTAGAATTTTAAAATACTTGGAAATGAATACATACAATTCATATTTTATAGAAATGTAAAAAACTAAATTAATTTTAACAATTGAAATAAAACCAACAGAAAAAACTACAAACAATGCATAAAATAGATTGTTCTTTTATTTGTATAATAATAAGAAAATAAATATGTGTAAAAAAAATTGTATGTTCTTTTATCGGTTAAAATTTTTATCAATGCAATTATATGGTGTTATTTTCCTGTATATAGTTATTGTTCAAAACAATATTGTAATTTTATAACTTTCTAAAAGGGTCAGGACATCAGACTACATTGATAATAATTTTTTCTATTTTTTAATAATAACAACGACAAGCATAATTTTTTATAAGTAAAACATAAGAAATAATAGAACAGGCTCTTGTTATTATTGGAAAGAAATATTATTATTATTATTAGTGTAACCTGGTCGTAACACCAGATCCCATTGAAAGTGAACATGTGAATTCCATGATGATGACGGGAAATTATGCGAAATAAATCAGTCATGTGAGAGTCAGACTCACTCACATAGGGTTCCGTACTATGTTCAGTACATTTTTAAAATTGTCTACCTACAGAGTTTAGAAAAGAAGGCCAAATTTCTTTAATTCGCAACATCTAAGGTAAATCCTTTTATTTTTATATTAATTTTATTTTCGTTAATTGCTTTTATAGTAGATATTGTAAAATATAATCTGTATAAATAATAAGTCTTAGCCTTATTCCTTTTTACATATAAGATCAGAGCAAAATCGTCTCACTATTGAAATGCCCTTTAATTTTTGATTTCATTTTTTTTACTTGTTGTAGTGGACAAATTATACATACTTTGTTGAGATTTAAAGTGTCTGCCCTTTCCGGTTCAAAAATAAGGCTACATACATACGTAACTTGTGACACTTTCGCAACAACCTCCAATTTTAATTTTTTGCTATAGCGGACATAATTTTACATACTCTGTATGTATGGTAAAAAAATTAAATTCTTATTCGCGAAAATCGCATCACTATCGCAACATCCTTTTTGGTAATCGTTGTTATAGCAGCCATGATAATACATTTCCGTAAAAATATCAAAAGCCTACGTATTGGAAACACTCTTTAATTTTTAGTAGTTGTTATAGCGGCCCTATTACAGTTCAAAAAAATATACGTACAAATCATGTCACTGTCGGAACACCCTTTAATTTTTAATACTTGTTGTAGTGGCCAAGGTAATACCTACTAAGGTTCAACACTTAGGCCATATTCATGCCAATCACGACACTGTCGGAACATCCTTTAATTTTTACTATTTGTAAGAGAGGCCATAGAAATACACCCCCTGTGAAAATTTCAAGGGTCTACCCATTATGCTTTAAAAATTAGGTCATATTCATGAAAATCACGTCACTGTATTAACACCCTTTAATTTTTAGACTTGTTTCTATTGTGAACATAGCTTTAAGTACTTTGTGTAAGTTTTAAGTATATGCCTCCTGTTCAAGAAATATGGACATTGTTGCGAAAACAATAGGGCTACGTTTTTACCCTTTGGGTACGGCACCCCAAAAATTCTTTTTTATTTACCGAAAATCCTTTAAGCCTCATTAACTTTTAATGCTAATCTAGTGCTAAGTTATATACATATATTAACACAAAATAATTTAATTTACTTATAAAAAAACTACTTTGTAAGATGAAAAATCAAAGTCTGCTGAAACGAAACTCAATCTTATTTCATCTTAAAATGTCTGTTTTATTATTGTAACTCATAAAGTTGACAAAAAAAAAATACATTTAAAAGTTAATTGGGTATTTCGATTAAGTAATCTAATTAAAACAAATTATATGATTCCTCCCTGCCTTCTTTGATTACAATGGCGAACGGTAAACAAATAAGGTTATTTTTAATTTAAGTAAATCATTGCGAAAGCGAAACATCATGGATTTTATTACGACATCATGGATTTGATTACGACAAAGTGCTTCTTCGTGATTTTTTGCCCGAATTAATACCATAATTTTGTTTGTGCGTACGACTTTTATCTATTTTCAAAAGCCTAAAACCAATAAAAAGAAAATAAAAACCACATCGCTAAAAGAACTTAAGGCCCAATAGGTTCATTAAAGAAGTGCATTAAAGACGGGAAAGAAAGTAAGTGAAATATAAATAAAAAAATATTATTGGAAAGAAGTCATCTTTTTGCTAAAAATTATACCGGCACTTTATAACTACATGTGAATAAATCCTTTTAATAGTTTGGCATTAAATAGTAATGCCAGCTAGATCATCATTCCCATATTTTTGTTTAACTTATTTCTCTAAGGCCCATTATTATAACTTGCCTTTAAAGTACGTTTTAGTTAAATTTCACTTTTGCTCAAGTGAGTGATAAAGTGAACAATAACTATTTTTCGTTATTACAACTTCATTGTAAAATAAAATATATATTTTTGAAAATATGGCAGTACTAGAAGAAACACCGACTACTTTTGACAAAATAAATTGGTTTTTAACCCTAGAAAGATAATCATATTCTGACATACGTTAAATATAATCATGCGTAAAATTTACGCATGCCCTTTGGAGGGCTAAATTGCGGCACTTTTTTGATTAATTTAAAATAAAATAATGTGGAATACTTTGTTTGAATTAATTAAAGTAAAAATAGCCGAGTTATAAATGTGTTTACATATATTTATTATCTAAAAAAACAAAAACAAAAGAACAACTTCAGTACTTAACAAAACTTAAAGATCACATTTCTTTGAAAACTTATTACCCGTTTCATGCGTAATTTTGACTCACATGCCCGTTTTATTTCAAAATTGCAAATACTTACCACAGCGTGGTGTTTGTCTTACTAAAGCTCTGGTCAACGTCTGAGATGTCTAAAGAGTACAAGAGTGCATTCATTGTAAATAAAGAGAAATAACAGTTTTTTGAAAAGGTATGCGTAAATTTTACGCAGATTATCTTTCTAGGGTTAAAAATGTAGTGCCAACATCATATCTTTCACTTATTTGTTTACTTTCAACAAACCACAAATTAGTTCTCTGTGCAACAAATAGACGAAAATCTATATATATAAAGCACAAAATGTGTTTGTTTGTTTGTCGGAAAGCTATAGCTGCCTACACCAGTGAACCGATCTTTCTGAAATTTTCACAGTGTATTACTGGATACACGGACGGTAAAATAGGATACTTAATTTTTTGATATTCGACGTGGGCGTGGCACCTACCATACAAATTAAATATTAATCATCGTATATCTTGGTAACAGTAATAGCTAGCGTCTTGAATTTCGCACCCGTAACCTATATATTAACGTAAATAGTTTAGCGAAACACAGACTGAAGTTGAATAGGGGTCGTGGTACCTCCCATACAAAGTAAATATTTATCATCGTATATCTTGGTAACGGTAATAGTTAGCGCCATCAAATTTTGCAACAGGATCCTCTATATTAACATACATAGTTTAGAGAAAGATAGACTGGATTGGAATAGTGGGCATGGTACCTCCCATAGAAAGTGAAAAATTATTATCGTGTATCTCGAGAACTACAATAGCTAGCACCTTAGAATTTCGCACCAGTAACCCCCATATTACCGTACATAGTCAAGATAAACACAGACTGAATTAGAATAGTCGGCGTGGTACCTCCCATACACAGTGAAAAATTATTATCGTGTTCCTGGCGAACTACAATAGATAGCGCCTTAAAACTTTGCATGAGTAACCCCGTATAATCTACTAAATTACAGAATGAATTGAGAAAGTGGGCGTGGTACCTCCCATATTAAGTAGAAAATTATTATCGTATTAATATGTATAGTCAAGCAAAAAACAGATTGGTTGGGAACAGTAGACGTCGTACCTTGCATTAACATGAATTTATTTTTCTTAATAGATTAGAAAATACGGCAACTTTATAGATAAGAAAACATGGCAACTTCAAACTCTTATATCTAATGTTAAAAGTTAAAGGCAAGATGTTCTTCCCTTTAGTTTATTAGTCACTTCTAGCTTAAAGTATACTTATAATAACGAAAAACTACTTATCTCCCTGATAAAATTCTAACTTTAGCTAATGTCAAGTTATAATAATGGGCCTAAATAATTTTGTAATTTAATCTATACATATAAATATTAAAACTATAACAGGACCATTTCTGTACATGAATCATTTTTTTAAATTTTGTTGCTGGTGCAGTTATTATTCGAAATGGAATTCAGAATTGCAATTTTAGAATCATCTGTCTGTCTGTCTGTCTGTCTGTCCGTCTGTCGGTCTGTCTGTCAGTCTGTCTGTCTTCGCATCACGTTAAAACTACTGGATGGATTTTAATAAAATCTTGTGAGGTGGAATTGAAGAAAAAGTAGTGAAAATACCGATTTAAAGGTACTGGAAGTAAGTAGCACCTTTTGTTTTTGTCAGCGCGATACATTAAACACTATTTACAGAACTTTACAATAATTTATAGAATTTTATCCAGGGATGTGTATCTCTATATAAAGAAAATACACAGACCGTAACTCAAGTATAATAAAAGTATGAGTCTGAAAATTTGGTGTGTATTACTTTCAAAGCAAAATCGCACAAAAGATTTTCAATACGCCTATGTCGCGACGTGGTGGTTACAGCTAGTCTAATATAATTCTGCTTAATTTTATTTCATAATGTATTTTATTCATTTTTATTACCAGTTTCACCCAGTTTAGTTATCTGAATTTGTTGATGGTTGTAATAATACTGCTGACATTTTCGAAGCAGTCGATGATGGTGTTATGACCATTGCTGTTGTTGGTGTATCTATTATTCTAATAGATTGCATGCATTTGGAAATAACCGCGTCTATGGCTGCAGTACGATCAAAGGCGTTAATATTTATGTATTTATTTGGCCAACTGCTTAAGTGATAAAAATACATTATTATTAAATAATTATTGTAGTTTTTGACCTTTTTATATTTTTGAATTCTATGGTGTAGCGAAATATTGAGAAAATAAAAATTATTATAACACTTTTATAAAAAGGCCTAGTGCTTATTAAAAAATAGAATTCAAAAATATATTATTACTATAATAGACACCATTAGATTTTTAGTTCTATTTAATGTTACTTAAGTTCCCTAAAAAAGGAACGGTTAAATGAATATGACAATAAGTATTATTTGTGAAATTGCAACATTTGATTTAAATGATTATTTTTGAAATATTCTACATACAAAAATTGTATATATTTAACAAGTGTTTAAATGGTAAAAAAATACTTTGCTGTTGAAATAAATTTAAATTTAAATTTATTAAATTTAATGATAATTTTATGATTACGTTATTATCCTCTTTATTACATTTATTATTACTAGTTACTCCTCTTTACTACATTTATAATTGTTAGTTTCTAACCTTAATATTATATAGGCTGACAGCAATGTCGTATGGTGTAAGGAAAAATTAAAATTATGGTACTTGTAAAAAGGAACATAAACAAACCAAAGCAAAAGAATATTAAATAAACAATGATTCGACACTTTAAATAGTTTACACCTTTTAAATTATAATAACTAATAACATAAATAGAATGTTTTAAATTATTAGAAAATATTTTTATATATTTACTTTAAACCCTACAAACATTACAGAATGTTTAGTTTGGGAACACAAGATAGACCCTATATCTTAGAATACGTTTTGTCTTTATTTGTCCAAAAATTACATAGTGTTATATTAAAATAAAAATTAAATAAATTAATACTTTGACTAAATTTTATTTTAATTTTGTATAATATAAATAAATTATATAGTTTAATTGAGGCCATCAGCACAAAAGTAGTTTAACCCAAAATTATTTAATGAGGGGAAAACTTGGTTTTTCAATTTTACGATTTTATTTTTCCAATGCATATGCTTGTGTTATGGTCACCAACTGCTTCTTTTTAATATGGACTTCAGAGGGCACTGTCTAAAGAGAATATATCCATTGCTAAAATACTTGAAACAGGTTACAATTTCTTTAATTTTATGGAATCTTTGGCATTGAACTCTCAATCACTCCACCTTGGTGTTACCAACCTAATTTTTTTTAATGGTTATATTTCTTTTCCGCGATTTGGAGAAGATTTTGTATTTTTTTTTTTCTATTAGATCAAATCTTTGTCATATGGTAAATATGATTGCCCACTGACCAAAAACTTTTGGAATATTTCTTTAGTAGAAATGTCCGGTTGAGAAAAAGTGTAATGACAGTACAATGACATTTATATACTTCCACTTTTTTAATCGTCACAAAAAACGACTTTTTTAGCTCCATCTGTTTTTTAATACCAAACCGTGGCCTATATTTTAACCGACTTCAAAAAAGGAGGTTATCTATTCGTCTGAATGTTGCTTTTTTTATGTATGTAACCGCAGAACTCAGCCATTTCTGAACCGATTTTAAAAATTTTTCCTTTATTTGAAAGGTTATGCTTTCAGGTTGGTACCATTTTAAAAACAGTTCATTATATTAAAAATTAAAGGGTGTCCATACAACATACATGTTTTTTACGTGTATTAAGAACCGTAAAGGGCACCAAATTAAAATTTTAAAAAATTGCAAAAATGAATAAAAAATAAGTTTAAAATTTAAAGGGCGTCCCCAAAGGTGACATAATTTGACCTATTTGGGTCTATCGTTTGAACCGTTATAGACAAAACCTTGAAAATTTGACAGAATGTCGATTACTATGACCGATATAATAAAATGTAAAAATATTCAAAATTTTAAATTAAAGGGTGCTCCAATAGTTCATTTAATTTGATGTATATGGCCATACTTTTGAACAGTTGTATACAGACCGCTGAAATTTACAAAGAGCCTGTATTGCTAAGTCAGCTATAACAAAAAGTATAAAATTTGAATTTGGAACTAAAAGGGTGTCCCAATAGTTAATGTAATTCTATGTGAGTGACCAAACTTTTGAACTGTTAGAGACAGACAGCTGAAATTTACAAGGAACCTGTATTGCAAGGTCCACTATAGCAAGTATACAATTTGAATTTAGAAATTAAAGGGTGTCCCATTAAATTATGTAATTTGATCTATATGGCCCTATCTTTTGAACCGTTAAACACAAACACTTGAAAATTAGGCAGACTGTCCACTACTATCTCTGGTATAATAACAAGTATAAATATTTGGAATTATAATGTAAAGGGTGTCCCAATAGTTCATGTAGTTTGATATATATGGTGAAACTTTTTAACCGTTATAGACAGATAGTTGAAATTTACAAAGAATCTTTGTGGCCAAGTCCCGTATAACAACAGGTCTTTAATTTAACATTGTAAATTAAAAGGTGTCCGAATACGTGATGTTATTTGATCTGTGTGCCCCTATCTGTGCAACCGTAGTCAGAGGCTTGAATGGTGCCCCTATAAAAGACGGATGCTGATGAAAAGAGGAGAGGCTTGACATTCAAATAGTCTTCATTTTTTCTCTATAAGTTTGGCGCATCTTTTATTTGATTCAAATCTAATTCTTACAGAGTACTTCTTACATTTTTAGTTTAGAATTGGTGCCCTTCTATCTGTTTTGAAGTCGGTTTTTTTTTTGCAAGAATTATCTTTTGTATTTATAATTGCTATTGTAAGGTGTTAAACCACTTTTGTGCTGATGTCCTCAATAAGGTTTACAAATTTTCTACGTGAAACTACTCATATGTTATCTTATTGCAGCGAAAGAGCAAATAAATGAATTACTAAACAAATAATTAATTTCTCGACTCTTCGCCAAGATATTGAGACTTGATTACTTTCAAATATTTGTTTTAGGGTATTTGATGTTACTATTTCAATTTAAAGTTGTACCTTAAAAAAAAATCCATATATTTTCGTTAAAACAACTGCATTTTTTTCATGCATAAATATAATTTTGTTACTGGTTCTCTAGTAATAATATAGATACACATACCATATAATAATTGCGTTTGCTTACATTTGAATACAGTGTTGTCCTAAGTTAATTGTGTTGGTTCTTGCTTCATATTTAATGTTGCAAACTTTTGTGTTATATTTTATATAATTTTTATCTTTTTAGAAAAAGCTCCAACAATGTAATTTCCCACAACAAGATAATCGCATTTAAAATCTTTTTTTTTTCTTTGGAAATATATTGTAACAATTGAACACTTACTCGATTGTGGATTTTATTGAGCTTTTAAAATATCATAAGTAACAATGAAAATACTTTGGTGAAAGCAAAGCATTATTTGTCGATACTTTGTAGTGGTAAAGTTGAGCAATCACAACAATAATATAAAATAATTTTACAGCTAAATTTTTAAAACAGAACATATACAAATAACGTACATACCATTAAATATATTGTATTGATGCATGTGATTGCTTTTTCTTGCTTTTTATTACATGATTTTTTTCTCTTTTTATTTGGCCAAAATAATTTTACTTTCGATAGTACTTTCCAAGTTTTCGTTTCTATTTAAATAAGGACTATTTCATTACAATTTATAAAAGACAACGTCTAGTCTAGTAAAAGCATATTTAGTAATATTATTGATTTTAAGCTACCGAAGAAAATGCTTAAATTATTTTTTATTATTAAAAAAAATAAGTTTTAAAAATTGTTTTTCCAGAGTTTTTGGCTTTGAAAGCTTGATTTTTGAATTAATTTCAGTTTTGCAAATTTTACATTAAAATTTTGCAAATAAGTAAATAGAACCTGTGACTGCTATTAAATTTATTGCAAAGCTGAATCATTTTTTATTTTCCAAGCAATAAAATCGTCTTGAAAATTTTTATGTGTACATATTCTAGACGGTTTAATTGCTTGGAATACCGAAATAACCACAATAGTAAAAGGGATAAAACTAAAATAAAAATTATTATCTCTGAAAAAAGTGAACTTATTTAACTCATGAAATAAATTTCGTAAATATAGGGGCATATTTACAAAAATATTTTTGGTTTAAATAAATTTTAACTACCAATTTGTTTGGTACACATTTTCAAATAAAAAATATTTTTTAAAATTTGTCTTAAAAATTTTTGATTGAAAATATAATTTTAATAGTATAATAAATGAAGTAATTTTTGACTGCAATCAAAATGACCCCTTTAAAACCATCGAGAAACAAAAATGATAAACTGCCCAAAAAAGAATAATGGAAATTCGAAGAAATTTTTTTTGAAAAATGACCACAAGATAATACCCGAATATACATAAGTGAAAAAAAATTATTTGTATTTTCTTATTAAATAAAAAAAATATAAAAATGTCATTAGTTCTAATAACTCATCGAGCATGCAATCTGTGATCATGATCTGCTAGGAAACTTTATGCTTCCAAAATAAATATATTGTTACTATTGTACACAAAAAATTACTGTATGCGTTCTGAAATTTTTCTATTCATTAAATCAGGCAACTACAACGCTAAACATACAGTTTGGGGATCACGATTAATATCTCTAAAAGGTAGCGTTTAGTTTGACACAATAAGATTGTTCAGAGGCTGGGCAAGAATTGATACCGAAAAAGGTAATCTGTTTTTTGATCATTTAAAAAACATATTTACTCCAATAGTCTCGACTGATATAAGATATAAGCTGCCACCTATCCATATTAGTCCGGCAGTTACCTTAAGGTTTAAACTTCAAGATATTGAAAAGGAAATATCTGATTTAAACTCCAAGAAAGCTCCTGGACTTGACAAAACCAGGAACAAGATGTTACTTGAATTACCCTGTATAGCTCAAAAAATTATTATTTTTGTTTTTAATGCCATTTTACGTATTGAGTACTTTTCTACAGAATGGAAGATTTTGTTGATTACTATGATACCTAAGCCTTGAAAAGACCACAACCAGGTTGAATCATACAGATTCAGACCTACCTTTTATCAAATATATCAAAGCTATAAGCCTATACAGATCTATAAGCCTTTTATCAAACATATCTAAGCTGTTTGAAAAAATATTAAAAATAAAGTTGAACACAATTCTGAGCGCGAAAGTATGTATTCCCAACCATCAACTTGGCTTCAGAAAAGAACATAGTATGATCCAACAAACAAACACACAGATTAGTAAATGTAATTAAAATGACATTTGAAGAAAAAAATACTGTTTTGCACTTTTTATGGACGTTTCTCAAGCATTTGACAAGGCCTTATATACAAGTTAAAGCTGAACGTGCCAAATAACTTCTATAAGCTCATAAAAAATTATTTATCTGATCGAAAATTTATAATAAAAGAAGGAGATTTCTTAACTATATATATTTTTTTATTTTAGAATTAAGATATGAGTAATTATTGTTAGTTCAAATATACTGTAGATACAATAAATAAAATATTAACAAACAAAAATAATATAATAAAATAGATAAATAAATAAATATTAAAAGTAAAAATATTCAACAAGAGGGAAGCTTAAGTTAGTGGTAGACTTTGTTCTCACCAACTGACGATTGATAATTGAATGAATACAAGTTTTCTCGTATTCCTTTATCTGGGTTTGGTTGGTTAAATAGATGATGCTTACAACTAAAACACTACCTTAAGTAGATTAGATACAAGAGTGCTGATGACGGACGCGGCTGTCTAGAAAATGTGCATTCCGCTCGTGCTGGTGTCTAAAAATTAAAATTTCCCAATTTTTCTTTAATATTATCACCTAATTTGTAACTTAATTAATTCTTTCTTAGGGAGAATAAAAACGAACTTCAGCTTGATTATAAAATTTCATTGTATGTAATAAATTATCGTATGAATAAAATAAATAAAAGTGCAAATAACTTGCTAATATGAGTTGAAATACATAAGTACTGTGAATAATGTAATTATTGTTAAATCTTAGAATTCTAAAACTTATGTAAATAATTTATTTATAACAACATAAATATAAATATAAACTAATACTTTTTCGCTAAAATGATCTAACTAACATCCCGTCTTCACTAACCATCGATTTGAACCAGACATAAACTTAACGCTTGCAGATAAATGGTAATAATTTGTTTACTTTGTTATACGAGGCGAGTACGTGTTTTTGTCATTTTCTGATTGAACATAATTTTCTGCTCTCCATCAACTTTGGTTGAATGCACATAGCAAAGCAGATAGTAATAGTATGGCTGAGCAAAAGATGGGACTGTTTCAAATAAAATTATAAAACTAAAATAAAACAACAACGTCGTTGTTAAGTTATAAAATAGCTTTTATAACAAATGGATTAACAACCATGTTAAGACGTGAAAAAACATTAATATTGGCAGTCTATAGTTACACGAATAAAAGAAACATGGTTGAGGTAACCATAATCTAAGTTCAACATATTATGATTAAATTATATGTCTGTGGACAAACCATATTACTACTAAACATTATAATATTATGGTTAGTTTAAACGATTATTTTATGGTTAAAAACTATGAAATGTAACATGGAAATAATTTTTAGAATACAATTTTTTTATATATTATTTTTATAAGTTTTGTTTAGTATCAGTATCAGTTTTGCTAATTTATATATCACTAAAATTATCATGTATATTTCAGTGAAACATAAATAATATTCCAAAAGAATGTTTTTACATTTTTTTACGATTTTTCGTATTATTAAAAAAATGTCAAACCCGATGAATAAAAACAAACATTATTTTGTTACATATGACTAATAAATAAATTATTTATTTAGGCTTAAGTTCTTAATTATAAATATATAAAGAATAGTTAGACACCAGCAGAGCAGAATGCATTTTCTACACAGCTACGTCCGTCATCAGTACTCTTCGTATCTGTCTACCTGGTAGTTTCAATTGTTATTAATTTTGTATTTAAAAAAACTTATCCAAGAAATAGAAAATGAGGAATTTTTAATTTTACATTATATTTCATAGGAGATAAAGCTTTTTGAAATTGTTTTACACTTTTAAACACTATTTCTTTTTTAACCGACCTCAAAAAAAGAAGGAGATTATCAATTCGTCTGAATGTTGCTTTTTTTTATGTTTGTGCCCGCATAACTCAGCCATTTCTGAACCGATTTTAAAAATTTTTTCTTTATTTGAAAGGTAATGCCTACAGATTGGTCCCGTTTTAAAAACAGTTTATTATTTTAAAAATTAAAGGGTGTCCCCATACAACATACATGTTTTTTTCGTGTATTAAGAACCCTAAAGGGCACCAGTTTAAAATTTTAAAAATTTGGGTATCACTATAGCTTCCACCAACAAAAAGTAATAAAAAAATAAACTTAAAATTTAAAGGGTGTCCCCATATGTGACGTAATTTGACCTTTATGGGCCTATCTTTTGAACCGTTAAAGACAAAACCTTGAAAGTTTGACAGAATGTCCATTACTATGACCTTTATAATAAAAAGGATAAATATTCCAAATTAAAAATTAAAGGGTGCTCCAATAGTTCATTAAATTTGTTGTATATGCCCATACTTTTGAACAGTTATACACCGACCGTTAAATTTACAAAGAACCTTTATTACTAAGTCCGCTATAACAAAAAGTATAAAATTTGAATTTGGAAATAAACGGGTGTCCCAATAGTTAATGTAATTTTATGTATGTGGCCAAACTTTTGAACCGTTATAGACAGACAGCTGAAATTTACAAGGAACCTGTATTGCTAAGTCCGCTATAACAGGTATATAATTTGAATTTATAAATTAAAGGGTGTTCCCATAATTGATGTAATTTGACCTATATGGCCCTATCTTTTGAACAGTTATAGACAAACACTTGAAAATTAGGCAGAATTTCCACTACTTTGTCTGGTATACTTGCAATTATAAATATTTAGAGTTATGAATTAAAGGGTGTTCCAATAGTTCAGTAATTTTCTGTATATGACTAAACCTATAAACCGTTATAGACACACAGTTGAAATTTACAAAAAATCTATGTGGCCAAGTCCTCTATGACAATATGTCTCTAATTTAAAATTGTAAATTAAAGGGTGTCCCAATAAGTGATGTTATTTGATTTATGTTACCTTATCTTCGAAACCGTTATAGACAGACATTTTATATTTACGCAGAACGTATATTACTATGTCCGCTGTAGTAAAAAGTATAAAGTGGGAAATTAAAGGGTGTACCTAAAGTTAATGATATTTGATCTATATGACCTTATCTTTTGAACGCTTATAGATAAACATTTAAAATTTTAACAAAGCTAATATCTCTATGTCCACAGTAAAAAGTACAAAAAACTTAAAGGGTGTCCTCATAGCTGACGTAATTTGACTTATATTGACTAGTCTTTTAAACCGTTATAGATAGAGACTTATGGAAATGAGAGAGTGTCCCTATAGTTAATGAAATTTAATGTATGCCTTATCTTTTGAGCCGTTTTAGATAGACAACTGAAATTTACACCTAATGTGTATTACTATGATCGCTATTACAGCTATAAAAAATTAAAATTAAATGGTGTCCCCATAAAAGACGGTTGTTGGTGATAATAGCTTAACTTTTGAACAGTAATAGGGAGATGCTTGAATTTCACATAGTCTTTACTTCTTTTCCGGCTAACTTTGATGCATTTTGTTTATCTTTTATTTGGTTTATATATAGTTCTTACAGATTACTTCTTACATTTTTAGCTTAGAACTGGTACCCAACTATCTGTTTTGAAGTCGGTTTTTTTTGCAAGAATTATATATTATACTACCAAGCAAACATTTTTCTTTATTTTTATTCACTTTATTATGACTAACATTTAGATATTTTTTTATTGTCATTAAGAATATTAATATATTGTGGTTAAGAATAATATATTATTTTTGAAAATTTATAAATGTATAAATAAAATGATATCTTAACCAAAAAACCAAAGTAATGTTACAAACAACTAAAATTGGTTCATATCAACTATACATTGTTATATAGAACATAATGTGGTTCCTTTTTTAAGTAAAAATTATTAAACATTTTGTCACAGAATTATTTTTGTACTCATAAAAATGTTAAATATTTTCTTTTGTTCTCCAAATTTCATTTTCAATAATTAAATGTCTTTCACACTTTCGAAAGTCATTTCCAACATGCTTTAAGTTGTATGTATGCAATAACTATTGCAATACTGCTATTCAATTGTTTCCATGTGAAAATGAAACAAACAATAAATGTCATGTTCTTACTTCAAATACATATATTAATACAACAAACATAGAAGTGGACGTGTTTGAACATGTTACCACAAATGTATGTAGATTTGACTCACTGCAAAATTTCCGCTTATAAACTAACAAAAGTTCTCATGTTTGCTATAGTTTCAAAGTTATTAAATTTTTGCTAGTAGCTATTTTGTTTAGAAAATAGAGAAATCTTGTTCCGACAAAGTGCATATGTAGATATTACGTACAAACTTGTTAGTTTTCATTTAAAATGATTCTGAATACTTAGGGATTTTATGACTAAATAAACTGAAATATTTTCTTAATGACAACCAAATTTTATTGTTTAAACTTCACTGGAAGAATTTGAAATAATCCTTAAGGAAATTTATGTTTACTTCTGCCATAATATGTTGTACTTCTTAATAAATGTTTGTATTATATACATACATACATACATACATACATACATACATACATACATACATACATACATACATACATACATACGTACATACATACATACATACATACATACATACATACATACATACATACATACATACATACATACATACATACATACATACATACATACATACATACATACATACATACATACATACATACATACATACATACATACATACATACATACATACATACATACATACATACATACATACATACATACATACATACATACATACATACATACATACATACATACATACATACATACATACATACATACATACATACATACATACATACATACATACATACATACATACATACATACATTCATACATACATACATACATACATACATACATACAGACATACATACATACATACATACATACATACATACATACATACATACATACATACATACATACATACATACATACATACATACATACATACATACATACATACATACATACATACATACATACATACATACATACATACATACATACATACATACATACATACATACATACATACATACATACATACATACATACATACATACATACATACATACATACATACATACATACATACATACATACATACATACATAGATACATACATACAGAACTTATTTAAGCCCTTTTCACACTATTATACTGAGTATTAAGACTTGTCAAATACTTGAATCCAATGAGAAGGTGTGATAGTGTGAAAGCAGTATGTTATCAAAATGTGAAATAATACGGAAAGAAATTTGACATCCCATAATACCAAACCATTTTTAGAAAATTTTCTAAACGATAACATTTTTCATTTTATCAGGGTTGTGTTTTTTTAAAGCAAAGAACCAAAGCTGATTGAGTCGCAGCCGATAGTTCGCCGCCGCCGATGAAATGTTGTCTTTGTCCAGCACCTGCCTTAAATTGCCATCAATTTTAACGCCTACGTATGTACTTTGTTTTTGCAATGCCTAGAAATTGTTGAATGTACGTATTATTTTTTTTGTTTTGTGTTTTATTTTTTTGAACGGCCAAACAAACTTAAGACCCGTTACCTCTGCCGTCCACATAAAATTTCTCAGCCGACGTTGTTCAATGTCTCGTCTCGGCTTGTTCCTTTGCTGATATTTTTCATTTTATTTGAAGTGTGATAGTGTGAAAACGAAATGTTATGTTACGTTAGATTTATTGACAATCACACAATTCTCATTGGATTTCTATCTTACAAAATCCAATGAAAATCTTAATACTCAGAATTATAGTGTGAAAGGGAAATTTTTCTAATTTTTGTTCTTGTTTCGCCTTTTATTTCTAAGAAAAATATATTAAAATTTAATGAAAAACAAAAACAAAAAGATATAAATTATAATACCCTTTTATGCGAAATCATAAAAAAAAAGATTTTTTTTTCACCAATTATTGTTGCTGCAATCAATTGTGTTCATTCTTCCTTTCTTCCAATGCCTCTACCTCCAAGAACATCGTTTTAAATTTTTCATAGTATATTTTTTTTTTTTTTAAATAAAACTGATGCTAGATTTTTCTTTTTTTATTGTGACTCGAGTGTTAAAATAAATTCATTTTTAGATTTGTTTAAATTTTTAAAACCTCCAGTATTATCCAAACTAATTGCAATTTTATTTTATGTGTTTTACGTTTTATGTTTTATTTTTTTAGGTTTTTATGACATGCATCTATTAAAAAAAATATGAATGATATTAGTTATTACAAAAGCTCCTAAATAATTCAGAACACAATTAAAACGTTGAAGTTATTGGAATATATTGCATTCTAAGGTCAACCTAATGTTTCTTGCGTGGTTTTATGTTCTCTTTAATGTTTTTTTTTTTTTTTTTGTAAATCAAAGTGAACCAAAATTTCGACTTTCTTATATTACTTTATTTTGCATCTAAATTTAATTCTGTGTTTTCACCGAAATCTTTTAAACAAAATTATCTTATTAAAAATGTAAATAATATAGTTTCTCTTGTATTTTGAGTTGTATTGTTTTTTTTAGTTTACTCTTTACTCGCTATGTAACGCACTCTTTTCATTCAGTATTCAGTATATTTATTTGATTTCGTTTTCGATTCATTTATCATTTGTTGTACGAAAAGTTTTCAGTTTTGCTTACTTTATAGTTTGCGAATACAAAAACACAATAGTATGGCGTTTAAAAAATACTTAAATACTTTGAATGATTATGTTGAAGAATATTTATAAGGATACGACCATAAAATATTGAAAAGTCTTGTAACGAAAAAAAAAAAAAATATCGAAAAGCAATTGAAAGACCAACAAAGCCACAAATACCAACAAATTTAATTAACGCTCTATTCAAGCAGCTAAGTGTTAGCAACCAAAGCATAATTGCTGATAGTTGTGTACTACACTTTTTTCTTTCGTCTCATTTACTGTATGCATTTATATTGGTAATATTGTTGTGTTATTTGTATGGACTTTTATTGATATTAATATGATCTAGGTTGTACTAGTACAAAGTCGTGCAATTTTTTATGCTAAATCATTTGGAAATAGTGAGAACGATTTTCTAAGTACTATGCTATCAATGCCACAATTACAATTACTTATAATTTATAATTGAAATATTCTAACCACATGTACTGTAAACGTACAAACACACGGCTTTTTTTAAGAAACAGTTCTTTATCACTTACGCAGTGCATAAATTCAAAGGATTATGGTCTATTCATGGATCAGAAGAAGCCGACACAGCTTTTAAGATTGACCAGCAGAGAGAAAAAATTCTTAAAATGATCAATGAGAAAGAGTGTTCTACTCCTTTGGACAAAGATGAATCTTTGAGTGTTTACATTGAAGCGGATTTTTCGAAATCTCAGTGAATATAAACAGATATTATTAGAAGAATACGTATAAAAAGGTATAGTAACAGGTGTAGATGCCGACCTTATTAAAAGGTAAGCTATATTTGAAATTTTTATAAGACATTTTTATAAGTATTCATTTCAAAGTAGTATTAATTTGCGAGGGGCGATTTTTGTTTGTTTTTTGTTTGTAGGGTTTTTCTGCTTTGGTTTGTATTAAAGGCCTTTATATACACATAGATGTAGCCAATAGACCCATAGAGTACCCACTGGTAACCAGGAGCAGGCAAAAAATTTTAAAAAATTTACAAAAAATATAAAAAAATTTTCAAAATATTTTCTATAAAATTTTTACAAAAAATTTTCAATAAAATTATACAAAGGTTTAATATACAATTTTTTAAAGGATTTTCAATAAAATTTTTATAAAACATTTCCAATAAAATTTATACAAAAAGTTTTGAATAAAACTTTTACAAAAATATTTTCTATAAAATTTTTACAAAAAATATTAAACAAAAGCTTTAGGTAGTGGTAGACTTCGTTATCACCAACTGACGATTAATGATTGAATACAGTTTTTCTCGGTTGGTTAAATAGATGATGCTTACAACTAATGTAGATACATACGAAGAGTGCTGATGATGGACGTAACTGTCTAAAAAATGCATTCCATTCTGCTGGTGTCTAAAATTAAATTTTCCCAATTTTTATTTAATATTGATCACCTAATTTGTAATTAAATTATTCTTTCTTAGAGAGAATATAACGAACTTGACTTCAAATTTCGTCTGTATGTAAAAAAATTACTATGAAATTTAAAAAAAAATCAAAAATAAGTTAAAAAAATTTTACATATATTAATATAAAAAAGTAATATAAAAAATATTAATATAAAAAAGTTTTCAAAAAAAATATTCTATAAAATTAATAAATTATTTATTTAGGCTTAAGTTCATAATTATAAAGAGATAAAGAAAAATTAGATACCAGCAAAGCAGAATGCATTTTCTAGACAGCTACGTCCGTCATCAGTACTCTTTGTATCAATCTACCCGGTAGTTTCAATTGTTATTAATTTTCTATTTAAACAAACTTATCAAAGAAATAGAATCTGAGAAATTTTAATTTTACATTATATTTCATAGAAGATAGAGCTGTTTGAAATTGTTTTACACCTGTAAACTCTATTTATTTTTCATATTATACTACCAAGCAAACATTTTTTCTTTATTTTAATTCTCTTTATATATTTTGTTTTATTTGAAAATGGTATATATCTATCTAATTTTTCTTTATCTCTTTATAATTAAGAACTTAAGCCTAAATAATTAATTTATTAATAAAAAAATAGTTCAAATAAAGTTCATATAATTATTCTATAAAATTTTTACAAAAAAAAAAAAATAAAAAATAAGTTTTTACAAAAAACCTTACGGAAAATGTTTACATAGTTAGGCATTTCAAGTGACGATATATACCGTTTACGAATTATTGCTAATTACTGCGAAAAAGCATAGTTCTTTTTAGGGTTCCGTACACAAAGTGTAAAAACGAAACCCTATTGTTTTCGCTACAATGTCTGTCCGTCTGTCCGTCTGTCAGCGCCTTTTATCTCTGGAACCGTAATAGGTAGACTCTTGAAATTTTCACAGATGATGTATAGTTGTTGCCGCTACAGCAACAAATACTAAAACTTATAAGGTGTTCCAATTGAGAGGTGTTATTTACGAAAATGTGTTTATTTCTTGAACTGTAGGAGGGATACACTTGAAACTAAAAATTAAAGGGTGTTCCGATAGTGGTGTGCTTTGTATGTGTAAGGCCTAAGTTTTGAACCATAATAGGTAGACTCTTGAAAATTTTAACAAAAGTGTATTACTGCGGCCACAATAGCAAAAAATACTAAAACGTTGGGTATATATATCCTAAGTTTTGAATGAATAGGTGGAATCTTGAAATTTTTGCATTAGGTGTATAACTATGTCCAGTGACGTGATTTGCATGTATAAAGTCTTATTTCTTGAACAGTAACAGGTACACTCTTGAAATTTTGTACAGAAGATGTGTTGCCACGGCCGATATGACAATTACTAAAAATCAAAAAGAGTGTTCCGACAGTGACATGTTTTTCACTTATAGTGACTTATTTTTTAATCGCAATAAGTAGACTCTTAATATATGTATTTATAGAAATGAAGTTGCCATGGCCACTATAATGAATAATAAAATTAAAGGGTGTTCCGACAGTGACAAGATTTTATAAACCGCAATAGATACCCTCTTGAAATGTTTACAGTAGATGTGTTACTTCGGCCGCTATAACAAATATTTAAAATTGAAGTGTGTCCATTAGTAACGTGTTTTTCAAGAATATTACCTTATTTTTTTGACCGCAATAGGTAGGCTCCTAATATATTAATAGAAAGTGTATTACCATGGCCGCTATAAAATCAATTACATATTAAAATTTAAAGGGTCTTCTAATTATGATGCAATTTTCGCGAATATTACTTTAATTTTAAAATTTAAGGGTGTCCCATAACACATAAACAAATAAACAACTGGAATTTTTAAATTATACTGAACATAGTACGGAACCCTACGTGTGTGAGTGTAACTCGCACTTGACTAATTTATTTTTAATCCGTTTGTCTTGAACTATATTAAATGAATAAATTAATTATTTAGGCTTAAGTTCTTAATTATAAATTGAAAATGTGTAACAATTGAAACTACCTAGTAGATAGATACGAAGAGAGCTGATGACGGACGTAGCTGTCTAGAAAATGCATTCCAGCTGGTGTCTAATTTTTTTTTGTCTCTTTATAATTAAGAACTTAAGCCTAAATAATTAATTTTTTATTAAATGAACTGTATTTTTATATAATTGCCTTTTATTTTTTTACATTTAAAGGTTTAAAATGATATTTTAGACTTAGGAGTTGTTATTTTTTTATTATTTTTTCCAAAAAAGAAAATAATATTAAAATGTTTAAAATTCGAGATTTAATGTCACAATTTTCAAAAATATTTCGACAGCATAGAAAAGAATTGCATCATAATCTTTGGTAAAATGTTTAACATTGCTTTGATTTTAGTTAATATTTATTTTGATTAATGTAGCCCGAGAAATCAGAAAATAATTTGTTATAAACAGAAATTTATGGTAAAATTTAAAACACATAACCACATAGGATTAGAAGTTATTTAGATTTGTTATATAATGGATTTTATTAGAAAATATTGGTTTGTTTGATTAGAGCAAGCAAATACAATTTAAAATATGAAGTTCTTTTATTTTGCTCAATCTAATATAAATTGTATGCATACAATGTTCAAATAAAAAAAAAAGTATTACAGCCAATAAGTGGCAAAACTGTGGTATCCTAACCATTAGATAATTAAAAAAAGTACAAATTTAATGCACTTTTTATGGTGTTTTACTAATACCAAATACAACAATATTTAATAGGTCTATAATGTATGCAATGGTAAAAATTAAAAGTTCATATCGCTCACAAAACCAGTTTACAACAGGTTAGTATTTTGATTTATGTCTATAAAATTAGAAGTAATTAAAAATTGATTTTGTGATTAAATTTTGTCTCATTTATCATAAACCACCTTTTGCAATTTATGAACCTTGATACTAACACATCGTTTGTACATATCTAGAATTTTATTTACATTAATATTATTTATATTTGAAATCACAGTATTTAAGTTATTAATAATTAAAAACAAAACCAATTGTGGTTTAGGGTTTGTAATTAAATTTTAATTTACAAGATACAACTCAACTACATACATATTTTGAAAGAATAATTTAGAGAAGTTGTTACTAGTAGCAAATATTGATTGCATAAAATATGTGTAAAATTATTTGTTTTTACTGTAAGTCTAATTATCTTTTAAACTAATATTTTACAGTTTAAATCATTTACGTTTTAAAAATCAGGTGAAAAAGTCGATACTAGATATGCCATATGAAAAATCGCCCAAAAACAAAAATGAAAAACTTCCAAATAATCACCTTAAAAAATAAAAACTGCTCAAAAAGAATAATGGATATTTGGACCAAAAGTTAAAAAAAAAAAATACACAAATTATCTCCAGGGATCCCTAATAATTTTTATTTTGTAAATTTTCACCAAATAAATTATAATGAAAGAGAAACGCTACACGATGAAGAAGTACACCAACATAATCGTTATTACGAGGTCTACTTTTACCTGCATAGATTTTTATTTATTTGAGTTTTATTATAAAAATTTAATTTAAAATTTTTTTATTAAGTTTTACTTTTAGCTTGGAATATAATAGTTATTTCTCAAGATTCATTTTTGTGTTGAAAAATAACATTTATTAAGAATATAATAGCTATTTTTTTAGTTTTATTTTTGGCTTAAGAAATAAAATTTATGTCTCCAAATGTATATAGATTTACCCAAGTTTTGCATAAAGTTCATGAACCACAAGTTACTGTAAAACGAGAACACATATTAAGTGATTTATTTTCAAAGCAAGAAATAAAAGTTAAAAAATAATTATTAATTTGTAGCGAAAAATAAAATTCGGAAAATAGGTGTTATTTTGCAAGCAAAAAATAAAAATCGAAAAATCTTTCATTTTCCAAGCAAAAATTAAAAATTGAAAAATAATCATTAAAAAGTATTTTTTTTAATAAAACTTATAAGCTTTCTAATCCCTGATTATCGCCCATATTTATACAGTTTGCTTATTAAATAAAAAAACTATGAAAATGTTAATAGTTTCACACTATAATACTGAGTATTAAGATTTTCATTGGATTTTGTAAGATAGAAATCCAATGAGAATTGTGTGATTGTCAAAAAATCTAACGTAACATAATATTTTGTTTTCACACTAACACACTTCAAATAAAATGAAAAATATCAGCAAAGGAACAAGCCGAGACGAGACATTGAACGGTGGCGGCTGAGCAAATTTATGTAGACGGCAGAGGTGCCGGGTCTCAAGTTTGTTTGGCCGTTCAAGTTTTCGGTTAATAAAAAAAAAAATAATACGAACATTTAACAATTTCTAGGCATGGCAGAAACAAAGTAAATATGTAGGCGTTAAGACTGATGGCAATTTAAGGCAGGTGCAGGACAAAGAAAAAATATTATCGGCGGCGGCAAACTAAAGTCTGCGACCCACTCAGCTTGGTTCTTTGCTTTAAAAAAACAGAACCCTGATAAAATGAAAAATGTTAGCGTTTAGAAAATTTTCTAAAAATGGTTTGGTATTATGGGATGTCAAATTTCTTTCCGTATTATTTCACATTTTGATAACATACTGCTTTCACACTATCACACTTTCTCATTGGATTTAAGTATTTGACAAGTCTTAATACTCAGTATAATAGTGTGAAAGGGGCTTAAGGAAATTGATATTGGTTTAATTCATCAAGCAAGATTTGAGCTTGCAACTTCTGTATGCAATCTGTAGTTAAAATCTGTTAGGAAGCTTTTTGATTCCAAATTAAATATTGTCACTGATGTACGCAAATAAATTATTGTCTGTGCTCTGATATTTTTGATTCACTAAAATAATAATGAATGGAAAATATGTGTAAAAAAATATGTGTAAATAAAACAATAATAAAAGTACAAATAGTTTGCTAATATTAGTTGAAAGATTTAATTATTATGATAGATCGGCGCGTTTCTTCTTAAACCACGTAAGCGCCACTTTTTTCGAAATTGAATTCTTTGGTTTTTTTGCTAGAAAATAACATTTGCCACCAGACTACATTTTCATCTTAACAATTTTGTATGACAAAAAAAAAAATAAAGCTATTTTCAAAAACTCGTAAGCGCCAAACAAATAACATTTGCGTGCAAAATGGACTGATTTTTATATTTCAAGTTAGAAATTTTAAAGTTTCAACCACAAAATTTTTGGTAATTGAGATGAAAAGAAATCTGAAAAGTTTCAGATAAATATATGATTGAATGTTAATTTACACATAGATCTTTGAGTTTTCTGATTTGACAAATACCAAAAAATATATATAATTGAATCGACAGCAGTAATTTTAAATACGCTCTCATGTTTTTTTTATTTTCTTTTGTGTTTAATTTTCGCATTTACAAATGAAATTTAATGATTAAATGGTGTCATTGTTTAAAGAATGAGACTTGATAATGCTGACTGCGTTGGTAGAAGCATGATAAAATGCTAGAGTTGTTACATTAAGAGGTTGTTTAGATGGTGTTCATACTGTTATTGATAAACCGTAACATCTTGATGACGATTCTTTAAAGGTAACCGCACTAAACATTGTTGATGGCGTTTCAGTGCCGACTTCCGCTATCGCTGTCATTTTCTAATTTTTTTTTTTTATCTAATTTTCCTTTATCTCTTTATAATTAAGAACTTAAGCGTAAATAATTAATTTATTAATTTTATTTAAATATTAGAATTTTATTCAGGGTAGCTTTTTATATAAAGTAAATAAGTAACAGTCTAAAAATTTGGTTTGGATTACTTTCGAAGCAAATGTTAGCAAAACTGACTAACATCGCATTTATAAAACCGCGTAACTGAAAACTATTATTACATATACGTCCAAAGAAAACACATCAACATTTTTAGTTAAGTTGATATTTAATTTCTAAATTTTCTAGAACATAAATAAATTCATAAAAGGGACAACATCATATGATTTGTTTGTAAAAGGCTCCTTAATAATTAATTGTTTTGAATAATTCTTAAAAAAATAAGTCCGTGTATAAGGGGTAATATTTGGAATTTTCAATAGTCAGACGTGTGAATGAGCTATACAAATACATAATTAAATTTTATTTGAATACATATTAATTTAGGGTGTCCTAAATTTTGCTAATATTTAAACACATGCGCGTCTTTTGAACTCCAACCAGTTATTTTCATGGCAACATATTTTGCTATAGGCTCTTATGATAAAGAATTCAGTAAAAAAAAAAACTAACAAAGATGCTCGTTTGTAAGAAAAGAATAAAGTAAAAGAAAGGTTATGTTATTTACCATAACAACAATAACAATAATATTAAAGCTTATTTATTATATTGTGTTAATGCTTTAGTTGATGATTTAATCTACGTCATGGTAACTATTGTCCTAGTCATCATCTTTAATATCATATTATATTACAATAATAATCTTTCTATTAAACAAATTAATACTATATTGTACTGTAACATAACATATCTTTCTTTATTAAAGGAGAAGGCTAACAGACTAAAAACAAAGTACATAATTGTTATTTATTAAAACATTTTCTATAATAAATAAGGTTTTAAAACAAAGGCCACTTGTTCTTAGATAAATCAACAAATTTGTAATTACAATGAAACAAAGCCAGAAATAGACAGATTATGATACATTTCACTTCGTCATGAGTTTTTTGTAATTTTCAGATACTCTATACTCTGTGGTTAAAACCTGAGAAAAATCAAAAATTTTAAAAAAGAATATACTTCTGGATTCAATAGCAATATATTCCACGAGTGTTTTAATTAGATAAAAAATAATAAATTAATCAATTACTAAGGGTGTCCTACTTTGTACCGGCGCACTGTGGTCAATATTTTGAGATAGCGGCCAAAACTCCTTTTGGTTTTTGTTCTCCGATTTTAAAGTTATTATAGTCATATGAAAGTAGACAGTAGTAAACCTCGGGAACCAAAAAATTAGAACTCTATTTCGACTATTTCACTGAGAACAGGGTGGTCCAAAATGGGCTTTTTCAGAATTTAGTAAATTTATGATATTTTTAGTTAATTTTTAAAGTTTAAATGATCATAACTTTTTTGTTTTTCAAGATTTTTGGACGAAATAAATTTTGTGTTGTAACTTAACTTATTTCCTATTACTGGTAAAAAAAATTGAAACTCTGCTGTTTTCAGAAAAATTTAAATATTTTTTTTAAAAAAGGTCAAATTTCTCGGAAATTTCCTACTTCATAGAGCACAACTCCTGTGAGTCAAGCTGAGTCAAAACACAAATTTACTATTTTGTAGTCCTAACTCTCCCCTATATTCCTATATATACATGTCCATGCATCGGGACTGCACTTTTTGAGCTACAGCAATTTTTCTGACCCAAGGTAAGATATTCGGTACAAATGCACGTCATATTTTTTGAGAAGTTATTTGTATGTGAAAGTGGCTATTATGCATATATTTTGATGAAATTTTGTACAAGAGTTCTTATTGACCCAAAAAATAATTCTGTTGAAATTAGGAGAAGTTGGCCCATATTTGGACCTAGTCCACATAGAAGGGTGTATCAAAATTTTGACAAAAATGACAATAGAACTCTCAAATTATGTGGTATCTGGCAATTCATTTGGAAAAGGTAAAAAATGATTTTATTGCCATCTAAAATTACATAACTGAAATACCTGAAAATTGCAAATAAATTTAAAACCAATGGAAATAACTGGTAAAACCAAGTACCTGTTATATTATGTTTCAAAGAGGTAAAAAAGATCATGTTAAAACTTCCAGCAATAGTATATTAATCCATGCACTCATTTTTTTCATTATTGTTTAAACAATGGCTAAATTCAGTTATAGTGTTCTATCTGATATATATTTTGATCAGAATCCAAAATATGCGACAAACAAGAAATAAAAATTCATAACTTAAAAATAAAAAACTATTTAAATATTTTAAGAAAACGGTACAATCACTGTTCCAGAAACAAGAAATTGTTTTACTCACGCAATCAAGAATGGCTAAGAAATAAACTTATTTTTAAAAAGCCATCAGTATATAAATCTGCAGAAAGTAATTATACTAATTTTGTATCTAATAAAAAATTATATAATAAAGCGAATATTATAAGAATAGATAACTTTATAATAAATTTAATTAGAAATAATATTTTAAGATGTACAAACTGTAATGTAAACAACCTAATAAAGGCTCCTTATTTTACAAATGAAATATATATAATTGGAACTCTTGCGAAAGGTTTGGTACCCCCTGAGGCATTTCTTTACATGGATAAAAATGGAGTTATTCAAAATGAAAATAGCGTCCCCATTTTTTACCATAATTACAGAAGAGCTACTACAAAAGCAATTGATTGCAATTTAGATAATTTAAATATAAAGTATGATACACAAGTATCACATAAAGATTTACAGTTGTTTAATAAAACAAATAAAAATAAAAAATACTGGTGGATAAGAAATAATTAGTATATTACTATTTAGCTTATCTCTTTTCCTTTTTAACCCTTGACTATCAACTTGCAATCTTTTTCTATTCAGTTTTCATTGCAACAAAAATAAATTTTCAATTATTTGTAATTCATTTGTAAAAATAAACTTTTGCAAAAAACAAACTAGACTTACATTTATATACTAATTACTAGAGTGCTCGATTTCGGGACATTGTAAAAAAATTATATATCTTGTCAACTATTGTTTATTATAGTTTTATAAGTATCCAAATTTCAATTTAATAAACAAAAAAAAATTAAAAAGCCATCAGTAACTACCACGAAAACTGGAAAAGGTGGTCGACCAGCAAAGCCAATTGATAAATGTAGTGAAAGATCACGAAGACGCAAGCTTAAACATATCAATGACGAAGTTTCTTGTAGCATCATAAAGGATTCATTTCTGCATCAAACTCAACCATCGAAAACTAAAAAGAGTAAAATTGCTAACATTGAAAAAATAATGGAAGCAAGCCCCAGACGCACAAAAAGGATTTTAGAAAGTAAATAAAAATAAATTTACTCCAGAAGAAGCATTTGCACTATTTTTGGATTTGAAAATGACTAAAAACCAATATACAGAATTGCGGAAGCGAACCAATGAAAAAAAATTGTGGAATTTTTCCATCATATCGAGATAAAGTTTCTGCCAAAAAAGATTGCTTTCCTTCACCAACTGCTATTAGTGTTACTTCAAGTTCAGCAGAAATAAAATTGCAGGATCTCCTTGAACTCACTGCAGAACGATTATTAAAGAAATTTGATGCTGACTATTTAAAGAAGTTTAAAAATTGCAGCATGACTTTAATTTCTAAATGGGGATGTGATGGGTCCTCTGGCCAGAAACAATACAACAATGGAAAATTCATCAGATGCCAATTTATTCATGATTTCTTTCGTTCCATTACGTTTAACAAAAACTTATATTGGTTCAGAGCCTTCAACTAGTAGAGCTGCAGAGATAGATGTATGGAAGAATGAAATTCCCTCGTCAACAAAATTTTGTAGACCAATAAAGTTTGCTTTCAAAAAAGAAACTGAAGATGTCATAACTGAAGAAGTTGGCAAAATAAGAGATGAAATTAAAGAACTTCAACCAGTGAAATTTGAATTTAATGACCAATGCATCGAAGTTAACTTTAAAATGTCACTTACAATGATCGATGGAAAAGTTGCACAAGCTTTAACCGAAACAAAGTCTTCGTCAAGCTGCACCATATGCCAAAAAACATCAAGTCAATTGAGCCAACCACCAACACAAGACGATAGTTTTAATGAACCATATGAATATGCTAGAATTCGTTTTATGGAGCATATTCTTAAATCGGGATACGATTTGGAATTTGGCCCGTTAGGCGAAACAGTGAGAAACAACAAAGAAAATTTGGAAAAAAGAAAGCAAAAAAAAGCAAGGAGATTTTTTCCGATCCAGAAAATGATCCCCCAACAAATAAATTGCATTTTTATTAAAAAACGTTATGGGTAATTAGCATAATTTTAAATAATGAAAATCAAAGCTATTTGGAAGAAATTTTTACTAATATTGTTTAATTAATACTAGTTTAAAGATTATAATTTGTTTCTAATTTTAGTATAAATTTTTATTAATACATTTAAATAAAATATATGTGCAACTTTAAATCAATAGTAAAAGTTTACTTAAAATTTTATCGATGTTGTGTTCTGTATATAATATATCCAAATGGTATTGATATTGTTGGGAATTTCAGTGTTATTTTTCAGTTTAATCCTCACAAGAATTAGCTTTCTTCCAAAAAAACCAACCTTTGGCCCCTGTGAATATTGAGACTAAATAAATGTCAGGGGCCAAATGTTGGCATTTTCTGACCAAAATTAAGTTTAGGAATAATAAATAAGTATTGGTTGTAAAATACGATTGAAGAAAATAAGAAATTATCAAAAAAATACTTATTTAAAATGTCAAAATATTCAACTTTTACATGGAAACTCAACAAAAAATTAAAATGCATTTTTAACTCCACATTACTTACGTTCCTATCACTCGATTTTTACGTTTGAACACGCAAATTGAAGCTTAAAGTCCCTCCTATTGAACAAAACAAATTGCGTAAAAAAATACCAATCCGGTCAAAAGTTATAGAGTTTTGACCGCTATCTCGCGAAATTGACCACTGTGCGGCGTTTTTTTTCAGAATACATGTTCAATACATACTTTTCAAAATTATAGAAGAACATTCCGGTTTATTTCCAATTTTTATACATATTTTTCTGCAATTTTTGAATTGTAGAAGCTTAAAACCTAACCGGTTCTATGTATCTGATTATGGACGTTATATTCTAATTATAGATTCACTAGTTTCGGGTGTCCGTTTGAGTTATATACTTATAATAGCTGTGCCCACACACGTTGTGTGCGTCCTGACAATATTTTGTTCAATTTTGTTTTGAAAATAATCCACACAAAAGTCCTGTAAAAGATAGACAGGATATGAGTTACTAGTTATTTTAAAACAGCGCCATCTGCTGCGTAACATTGCTTAAAATATACAGCTTTCAAAAATAAAAGTTGCCTTAAAGTATGCAGTACCTTGAAATCAGTAAAAAAAATCGGTTTTCATTGCGTTTTCCTCTCTTTCTCTTAGAAGTAAGATATTTTAGCCGAAAAAAAGTATCCTGTATTTGAATAGGGATATCAAAGTACCTGCGGACACAAGAAAAGAAAGATAGACAGATCGGAAACCAGTTACTATTTTATTATAGGTATAGATATATATCGTTTGCGAATAAAAGATCAACTATTGATGACAGTCAATAAAAGGAGCCCGAGCTAGGCAATGACTGATTAAAACAGGCCTCTCTATATCATAATATAATAGAAAAAGTATCGTGAAAGTAATACAAACAGGTAACAGTAATATAAACAGGCTTTACGTGGACTCCAAGTCATTAAAACAATATGCCCTACAGCGGCAAAACAGCTTTATATTTTCTTGGAACTACAAAGGAATGTTAACGGATAATATTATATAAACTTATTTCCATGTTGAAATATTTCTAAGCAAAGGAATTTTATATATTGAAGAACAATGGATTCAACTTATCTAGAAGAGAGGATACTTTCTTAAAAATAAAGAAACTTTGTTATTTGAAGTGCTAATTTTTTTCTTGCTAAATTGTATAGTTTAGATACCTCCTTCCTGCTTGCATTACACTGTAATTAAAAATCAAGAAATGTCACAGCGGATTATTTGTGGCTCATCACTGGCTAGATAAAGTCAAGCGAACTGTGTACACCTGTCGACTTCCAATCTATGAATATAATAAAATATTAACTCATTTCCGTCTGTATGTTTGTACGTCTGTCTGTCTGCTTTTCTTTTGCGTTCGCATCACGTAAAAACTAATCACGTAGCATCCTGATTACTAAGAAAGTGGAGATAAAGCAGTGAAAGTATGAAATTTCCGGTTTTAAGGTATTGAAATTTTCGATTTGAAACTGGGATATTTTCAATACGTTTGCGCATCTTTTATTTTTGAAAGTAGGATATTTTAAACAAAATTGCGCAACAGATGGCGCCAACTGAATAAAATTTGTATTTTTACTGCCGTGAATTACATTGTTATTTAAATATTTTAATTACCACTTACAGAGCTTTACAATAATTTTTATAATTTTAAAAATTTTAATAAATTTTAGAATTTTATATAGGGATGGGTACCTTTATATAAAGTAAATACATAAACCATAACTGAAGCACTGTAAAAGTAAGAATACTTTCAAAGTTAAATAGAGCAAAATATTATCAGGACGTTCACGACGTATCGGGAACAACTAATTTTAATATAAATTTACTAGAACGTAGATGGATACAAAAAAATAAGGAAAAAAAATAGATACATTTTATTTATACTTTTATAATAAAGAACTTAAGACTGACAAATTTATAATTCAAAAGTTTTTAATTAAAAATTAGTTAAGGCAAAAGTACGCTCAATTAACTTTACGCCGAAATCAACTCCATCCACGACAAAACGTGTACCAGTAATTGCCACAGAATGCTAACCAAACGTGGAAAAAAAATCAACAAATTTAAGGTGAAAATATTTTAAAGGACGCATCATTACCTTGTCCAACCATCCCATCAACAAAGGCCATTAAATTCAACTTTGTTTATAAGAGTACGTTCTATTTTCTCTTCTTATCAAATTTGTAGGCCAAAATACAAATTTAAAAACGTGAGAAGGTTGACGGCTTAGTATTGCATTTCTCTGAGAATGGGACAAACTATCACCCGTTTTAATGGTGGCTTTAAATAACAATAACATGTGTTTCTTAAAATTTTAAAAGTTTCTGCGATGTTCAAGTTTTAGAAAAACAAATACCACAATTTAAAAAATTAGAGCATTTTTAACTCGTGCTACTTCTGGCCGGCACTAGAAGTAAAATTTATTTGATTTAAAGATGGGTCTGTATTATTTCCATAGCGAATTTTTCTATCTTTAAAGTTCATTTGCCTTCTTCCTATAAATACTTTTATGTCTAGAAGTGGTAATAAATACTAATACCTAGGAAACACATTATTTTTAGAAAAAATAAACACCTTAAACATTAATATAAATATATTTTAAATATATTTGTTTTTATAATGTTAACAACCATTTTTTCATTATTATTATTATATAACACCCATTGAGTTTGTAATATTTTCAATAATGAAATATAAGGAAATTAAGTTCAAAAGTGTGAAAGATTGTTGAAAAAAATGTACTCGCAATCTTTGCACTCTTTGTATTGTGATTTTTTTAAAGAAAGGTAAAATTACTTTTTCAGTTTAATATTCATGACACAAAAGTAAAACACTTTTCTCAGTTTTTTTTTTTTTGTATTTTCAAGGATTCTGTTCAAAGATTCCAATTAGGTAAAATCCATTAGTGTGAAAAGTGTTTTTTTTTGTCACTTGTGTAATGTTTTCTAATGCATTCTACTCTTTCTACAATGCCATCTTACAATACACAACAGCTGTATCGAAAAAAACTTTTTCCTTGAAAAAATGTAGCAAAACTTTTTTAAGGAATAAATTTCTTGTTAAATGCATAAATTATATTTGAAGAAAAAATTGTAATTAAATTATAAAGCAAAAATTCGTATAAAATAATTTTTATTATACTTTGGTAAATCTACATTTACATTTTCGGAAATATTAATACTAATTCCTATTTCCTATCGATACTACCCAAAAGTGCAGCAGAATAGATTATAATATTTATTCAATTCCGAATGCTAAAAGGGATATGATCAAGTGAGATATAAATTTCACAACTATTTATCATAATCATATAATCACAACTATTAATCTGATACAACTGACAAACGTAAGGCGAGCTATGTTAAAAAGTACTGAACGTAACCACACCAGTAGACTGACCAATAGCTTGCAATGAGCAACCTTTAAAATAATTTTCGTGGACTTTTTAAGGTCAGTTAAGAATAATAAATTGAACTAAAAAACGAAACAATAGTTACTTATCAAAATTTTCGTAGAGTTTGTATAAATCAGATCATGTGTATTGATTTTATCGCATGCAATGACTCTTAGCAACCAAATATTGGTAATTGCTCTAAACCATATCAATATTATATTAATTGACATATGTCAGCCTAAAGAGATCCAATACTAGAGTATCCACTCGATCAATCATCAGAATATTAGTTGATTAATTGTACGAATAACCGCCTGGTGAATGTCTACCAGCGAGTTTGTAGGGTAAACTACATAATCGTTAATTGATAATCGTATAAGGGAGCATAGGCTGGTATACTATCGGACGCGTTCACAGGTTGCGGATAGTTGAACACCCAGTAGATATGCGGGGTAGCTACGAATAATACCAAATAAGCAGTCGCGGGCAATACCAGCGGTTCTGAGGGGGGAGTATCGGACTAAATATCCGAAAGGTGGCGCCAACAAATAACCACGCAACAATAAAGCAGTGTCTGGTATGCTTTAATCGGCAGCCCCGGTACCAGACTCGGATGCGATTGGCCAATAACTAGTCCATCTTAAACAAAATTTATTACAAACTACATGTGGCCCTTTGTTCCACACTGGAACCATAGAAATAAATAAATATATATAATTGTTCGAGGAAGAAAAATTTTAAATTTTGATTAAAATATAAGTCAAAAAAATTATACCCGTTAATCGACATATCGACCAAAATTAATTTCTATTAAGATCTACAAAATTTTACTGATTTTTCACTTCTTTTTTGTTCATTTAAGAATCATTTCGAATGTTTTGGGTTTAGTAAACATACAGAGAAATATTAATACATACTAGTATAACCCATGAATTTTTTCAAAAATTGATTATGACTTTTTCCCCAAAATTTTTTCATTCAGTTTATGAAAATCGTAATAAAAATATTTATTACGATTTTCTATTATTTATATGCTACCTAATTCTTCGTTTTCACCAACTTACGATTGATTATTGAATAAAGTTTTTCTCGAGTCTACTTATTATCGTTCAAAACTTAGGCCATATACACGCAAAGCACGTCACTCTCGGAACACCATTTAATTTTAAGGTTTAATTTAATAGAAAGTAAACATAGAGTTAATTACTGTCTGCAAATAAGAAATAAAGACATAAAGCCAAATAACACCTCACTTTCGGAACACCCGATAAGTTTTAGTAATTATTGCTATAGTGGCAATACGCAATACAGTTTTTGAAAATTTCAAGAGTCTACCTATTATGGTTCAAAACTTAGGCCTTATACATGCAAATAACACCACTATCGGAACACTCTTTAATTTTTAGGTTTATTTTTTTACACTTGTTTATAAAGCGAACTAAGTTTTAATTACTGTTTGTAAATTTTTAGTGTATTCCTCCTACAGTTCAAGAAATAAGCACATATTTGTGAATAAAACCTCTCTATCGGAACACCCTTTAGTTTTTAGATTTTGCTACTATATTGAAAATTTCAAGCGTCTACCTATTATGGTTCAAAATTTAGGCCTTATACATGCAAATCACACCACTATCGAAACACCCTTTTATTTTTAGGTTTATTTTTTTATACATGTCTATATAGTGAACTAAGTTTTAATTACTGTTTTTAAATCTTGAGTCTTTGCCTTCCACAGTTCAAGAAATAAACACATATTCGTGAATAACACCTCTCTATAGGAATACCCTATAAGTTTTAGTATTTGTTGCCATAGCGGCAACAGCTATACATCATCTGTGAAAATTTCAAGAGTCTACCTATTACGGTTCCAGAGATAAAAGGCACTGACAGACGGACAGACGGACAGACATTGTAGCGAAAACAATAGGGTTACGTTTTTACACTTTGGGTACGGAACCCTAAAAACTACCCAAAGCAGATAGATACGAAGAATGCTGATGACGGATGTAGCTGCCTGGAAAATGAATTACATTCTCACTAATTAAATTTTTCCCATTTTGTTTTTTTAATTACCTAATTTGTATAAAAATATTTTTCAACTACTATTAGTAGTCAGAGAGAATAAAAGAACTTAAGTCTAACTTTAGCAATTCATTTATATGTTAATAAAAAGTTCGACTAAGTTAATTAAATTAAATACTCAATATTCTAATTTAATTATCGAGCACACTAACAAAGACCTTCACGCGTTGTTGTGAAACACTTTTTGAAAATCGAAGCCACGACCTCCAGACTGACAGATAAGCATACTACCTAATGGCCTACTGGGGAAACTAATTCGTATTTTATATTACCGAAATGGTATGAATTCACTTTATATTATTTATGCTATAAATCTTTTCTGCTTATTGGAGTAAGAAATGAAAATATAAATTGAAAATAATTTTCTAACTGAAATAATCAAATCAATAAAACATTTTTAAAAATCATCTACGTTAATAAAATATATTATTAATAAATTTTGTTTAGTTTTCTTTTCTCTCATTGGATACAATTTGTTTATATGTATATGCGCGATCAATTCGAGTTATTCAAGTAACTTAAAAATCTTAATCGATTAATCGAAGAAAATTTAAATTGCAAAATCGATTAATTGATTGCTCGAATAAAATCAAAACCCGATTAAATGGATACTCTACCCAATGCAATTTTAATGATATAGACATTTTGCACTGTAATCGAGTCCATTTCGTTAACTTGAAAATTAAATAATTCCTATTTTTATCATTATTCTCACCTTTTTCGTAAAAAATTATATTTCAATATTTTGCCTCCTCAATTTAAATTTTATGCTTTAAAATTCCAGTTTAGCTTTATCCTAACATACATATTCTCAATTTTACACTGTATAAGCAAAAATTAAACGACGATGAGTTTATGTCTTTAAGCACTTTCTGATTTCAAAATGAAAAGTAATTTCTCTGTATTTATTTACAAATAGATTTCGATACATACGATACAGTACTTTTATTTTTGTTTATCAATAAATGAATGTTGTTCTACCAACCGAATTTATTTACAGATTTGTAAAAATGTTTTTGTTATTTTCAACAAATTACTATTATTTTGTGCCTTTTTTGCTAAAGATTTTTAGGCAGCATACGAACAGGCATTGTGTTTATTTGATTTTTTCCATACTCATGTAAAGGTTACAATGTAACATCTGCTTCTGCTATAAATATTAAATGAATTTTTTTCTCATTTTGACGACAGTAAGTAAATACAATGTAAGGCAGTCAATTTATCTACTAATTTAATTTATCTTTTTCTTTTTGTGTCTCTTTTCGTTTCTTACGACTTTTTATTTTAACAGATATTTGTTTTTTTTTTTATTTGCAAAATACGTTGTTATTTTCTTATTTGTTATTTGCCCACCTGTATTAAGTTTCGTAGAAACAAATTAAAACATGCTGACCAATACCTATGAACGTGTCTAAATTGTATATCTGTTTAAGTTACTGTACATCTAGTGGTCCACTCGAATATGATAGTAGGTCTCATTTTTCTGTTTTTAAATAATTTTTTTAAAAGAAAATTTTGTATATAAATGATTTTTCTTAAGTAAGCTCAAGTTCGTATATTCACTCCAACTACGACTAGTAACTTTAATGTTAAAGATTTTTTTTTATAAAAAGACTAACCTATTTTCTATGCGACATACCGTTTTAGGATACTGTTTTGTTGGTCGTTCACACAATTTTGCATTCATCTGAAAGACAAAAAATAACTATGTATTACTTAGTCACTGCTGATGGAAGAAAACAAAAAAATGTAATTTTTAAATTTTCAGTGTATGCAATCGAAAGTAATTTAGGAAATTCCATTTGCCTTCTCCTGTGATGTGGTTGCTGTTGTAGTAGTGGTTGCTGCTATTGCTTTCGTTTTTTTTATGTTTTAAGCAGAGTATCTGCTCTTCACATATTTCCATATCATTTGAACGTTCCATCATGGAACTTAGTGTTTTCTAAACAATGACCTCCAAACATGTTTTGAAACATATATATACGGTACTAAAATTGCAATGATATCTTTTAAATACATGCCTTTTTCCAAGAGAAAGTTTAGAAAAACCAATGAAACTACGTAATTTCACCGATTTAAAGTTACTGCATACTTGAAGGCACATTTTATTTTTGAAAGCGGGATATTTTAAGTACGGTTGCGTAAGAGATGGTGCTGTTTTAAAATAATGATAAAATATGAATATAAGTTTTGGACGATAATAGGTAGACATTTGAAGTTTTCACAGGAAGTGTATTACTGTGGCCACTATAAGAAATAGTAAAATTAGAGGATGTGCCGACAGTGACGTGATTTATATATACAACCCCTTATTTTTTAACTGTAATAGGTAGACTGTTGAAATTTGTATAGAAGATCTATTGACATGGCCGATATAACAATTACTAAAAACTAAAGGGTGTTCTAACAGTGACATGTTTTTCACGTATAGTAACTTATTTTTGTGATAGTAATAGGTAGACTCTTGATATATTCATATAAAGAGAATTGCCATGGCCGCTATAACAAAGAACAAAATTAAAGGGTGTTCCGGCAGAGACATGATTTGTACGTAAAAAGCCTTATTTTTTGAACCGTAATAGGTAGATTCTTTAAATGTTTATAGTAGATGTTGTACTTCGGCTGCTGTAACAATTACTAATAACTAAAGGGTGTTTCATCAGTGACATGTTTTTCATGTATATTACCTTATTTTTTGAACCGCGATAGGTAGGCGCCTGATATTTTTATAGAAAGTCTATTACCATGGCCGCTATTACAACAATTACTAAAATTAAAAGGCTATTCGATTAGTGATGCAATTTTCGCGAGTATGACTTTAATTAAAGGGTGCCCCATAAGACACAAAAAATGAACAAATTGAATTTTTTAAATTGTACTAAACATAGTAGGGAACCCTACTTGGTGAGTCTAACTCGCTCTAGACTGATATATTATATATATATATATATATATATATATTATATATATATATATATATATATATATATACTATATATAATATATATATATATATATATCCGGTTGAATGATAAATTTATGACCCTATTGAAATATGTTAGCAGCGCCCAGAAGAAGGTTTTTTCTCTTGATTATTGTTCTTTCCTTCGCTTTGACGCAATCCGCAAAAGATATTTTCCAGCCATTATAGGGGTCCAAGAGTTAAATTTTTGAACAGCAACAATTAATATTTTAAGCAATGATTCTAATAATATATAATTATAATTTTTAAAAATAAATTCATTACATAAAAACGTTTTTTAATGTCTAAATAACCCATAAAAGTCAATAACGATAAAAATGGGACAGTATATAATAGTTTTTCATTTTTCTGAAGATATTATTTCTATTTTGTCCACAAAAAAAATAGAAAAAGAAAATTGTAATACTTCTGTTAACTAAACTTTTTACCACATTTGGGGTCATTAGACCTAAACTAGGTAATTATGTCATAAAGTTGTAAAATTGAAATTTACCTTTAGTCTATGTACATACAGATGTAAGTTTGTGTTGGTTAATGTTTATAATGCTAGTATTAATTTAAGTTAACAAACGTACTTCATGTTGCAATAAAAACCTACATATTTCTCTTAATTTTTTTATGTACTTCATGTAACTGCTTCCAGTTTGCCAGACAATTTGTATAAAATTTGTTTTTCGTGGATTTCCCCTTCTCTTTGTAAATGTGTAAAGTATCACTTTTGCCACACGGAAGTGGTACAGGAATATTGTTGGAATTGTTTATGTCTGGTTTCTGTTTCTCTCCTTTTTTTCCGTTTTCGTTAAAGTTAATATCGTCAAATATTTTCTATAGTACTTGTCGTTACTTAAATGCTTAACTAATTTATGTAGTAAAATGTTTGGCCTTTAATACTTTTATGCCTTTTTGAATATTTAAAAAAAATAAATCTTTAAATTTCTACTCGCATATTCATTTACGCACATTAAAACCTTAAAACATTTCCGTTATTTTCTTTTTTCAAAGGAAAGGGAATGTATTTTTTTTTAATTTCCTAATAATTTTAAATAAATATGATAATGATTTAGATTAAATGAATGCTTATGCAATTTTGATAGATTTTATTTATTGCTTTTTTGCAGCGGGTAAAGAAATGTATTTTTTTTAATTTCCTAATAATTTTAAATAAATATAATAATGATTTATTTTAAATGAATTCTCATGCAATTTTAACATTTATTATTAAATATTCTTGTAACTTTGAAGCTTATGTGTAAGTTTTGCAAGTTTTTCAGCACTCTCTCCTTTCGAAATAAATTTAAGGCAAACTTTTTTTAGCTATTTTACCCCAAAAAATAAATGGCATTTTTATTAAAAAACGTTGTGGGTAATTTGCATAATATTAAATAATTAATATTAATTTTATTAATAGTTAATTTATTCCATTTATTTTGAACTCATAGAATTGTAGACAAATACATATTAATATAATAGATAAGTAAAGGAAAAAGTTTTCCTTAAGAGCTTTCAAAAATAAATTTTAGAATTTAAGCGAAATATATAAAAAATAGTTTTTATTTACAAAAAGTCTATTGGCCATATTCATAATAAATAAAATACACCTAATTCTGTTTTTACACGGTTTTGATTTAACAGGGTTTGAAAATAAAAAAATATTTTTTTTATTCCATTTAGCATAATTCAAAATTTTTGAGCTTAGATTTTATTTGTAAAATTTAGGTTTTGGGAAATATTTTCATATCAAAAATTTAGAGGAATTCCCTTTTTGTGCATACAATCGTTTTTACTTGTTAGAACAATTGAAATGTGTTAATTGTTTGTGAACTATCAATGCATCTCTAAGAGAATACGTCGAAAATTAGAAATAAAAAACTACAACGTAAAGCCATATCTTTAGAAAACAGAATTAAAATTTTAGATCGCGTTTGAAATGGAGAAGGCTCAACATTTCTGGGCAAAATGTTCGTTTTAAACAAACTGTAAAAAAATTAAAATTCAATTGGGCAATCGTTGATTTCTGGAACGAAATTATCTGTTAAGTCTTCATCATACACTTAAGATGCAAATAAACGGAGCAAATACACATTATATGTACATACATGCATATATGTGTAGAAATAAACATGACTTCTTGTTCTTAAAAAAATTCTCGTTATACCTTTCACCACAGGTGGAAAGGGTATATATAAGTTTGTCATTCCGTGTGTAATTTCTACAATATTCATTTCCGACCCCATAAAGTATATATATTCTGGATCCTTATATATAGAGAAGTTGATTAAGCGATGTCCGTCTGTCCGTCTGTCCGTCTGTCCGTCTGTCCGTGTTAGTGTGGTAATGTCATTTGCCAAGGCACCAGAAGAGATACAAAAAATTTAAGCACACCAATCTGTCAGGCATAGTTTCGAAAATTTTGGTATTGCAATTCAGCAACATCGGATCATTCCTTTGGAGGCTACGGGCCAAAAACCACGCCCATCTATATTTTTTTTACGTTTTTTTTTAATTTTTTTTCGGCTTTAATGATTCTGTTTTGCCTTTTTTTGTCAAATAAATATTAGAGTGTGACAAGTAGATCGCAAGGAGTTCATACAGATCTCGGGGGATCAATAACCCCCTGCGAGGGGCGATTTTTGTTTGTTTTTAGATTGATAGGGTTTTTCTGCTTTGATTTGTATTAGTGACCTTAATAGAAAGCAATACACATAGAGGTAGCCAATGGACCCACAGGGTACCCACTGATAAATAGGAGCAGTTAAACGGACCCCCATATGTCAATATGAGGAAATTTTTTGCTTTAGTCTGACCATTCTAACTCAATATAGACTGCAGAAAGGTCCTAAATTTAACAAAAAAAATTTCAATAAAATTTAAAAAAAAAAATCTTTTAAAAAAATTTACAAAAAAAATGTTTACAAAAAAAATTTACAAAACATTTTCAAAAAGATATTTTACAGAAAAATATTCTAAAAAAAAAATTTTTTTTATATTTTCCAAAAAATTTTCGAATAAAATTTTACAAAAAAATTTAAAAAAATTATTTTTACAAATATTTTTAAACACAATTTTCGAAATATTAAAACAAAAATTTTAATATTTCTTTGAAAATGAAAATCATGACTGTAACATAACATATAATTAATATAAAGATTATACATATGTATGTATGTGTGTATATATAGTAACATATTTTTTTAAATGCGTTTGATTTTTATTTTAAATGCGTTTGATTTTTAAATAGATGATATCTCTGTTTTAAAACCTAGGTGCATTAAACACATAGACATCATCAGGATACCGACTACAAACTGTCAAAAATAAAATACACACGTTTACAGGTAAACGATTCTTTTGAAGTCAGCAAAGCTACATGGCTACATGACCACCGTTGTGGCTGTCGTCAACTTAGGCTAATTTCTATTTTATTCAACAAAAGAAAATGTCACAAAATTGTAAATTACAAATTCATATACAAACAAAAAGTTTTGGAGGAAATATTTAAAAGTTTTTGAAAAAGTTTTTTAATTTTATAAAAGCAAAATAAGTATTTTTACAACCATGTCAGAGTTTACGATGTAGCTGTCGTCTTCAGTATCAATAAGTAGCTGACAATACGGCGACAATTATAGCAAACTGAATTTTTTTTCATTTGTCTTCTATTTCTTTACAATATGGATAATGCTGTACATGTCTGTAAATAAATAAAATCACCGTGGTGACGGGTATAGAAGATTCGGCACGGCCGAATATAGCACTTTTACTTGTTTTTTACTAATTTTAATAGGTTTTAGAGGAGGAAGGAACCAATCACCTATTTTTGTGTATGGTCAATGTCTTTTTTTACACTGTTCTTTTTACACGGATTTTTCTGGAACCAATCTACCGTGTAGAAATAGAATTAGGTGTACACAGAAGAAAATATTTTCCCCAATTAAAAGTATTAATTGGTTTCATTAATTGTTTAATTGGGAATTTTTAATGTTTTAAATAAATATTTTTTTGAATCAATTATTATATTAATTTAACTTTAATTTACAACTGATTAAAACCTTTGGTAGGTGGGTAAAAACATTTTTTTCTGTGTATATTTATAATTTATTTTAAAACAAACTTTTCGTATAAAATTTTTCTAATAATTGTATATTTCAAATATAATTTATTTATTATTAATATGGGTATATAAATGAAATTTTCCTGCGAAATTTTTTAGTAAACCTTTTATAAGCAAAAGTCATTTTTTATTTTAGAATTATTTTTATCATTTTGATACAACGAGGAAGAATCATTCATTCTAATGCACAATTGTTTATAAATCTCCGAAATCGTAAAATTTCAAAAATTAACTTAAGCGTCTATCCATTTATTTTATTTTTATAAATTTAAAAAAAAAATCACATCACACAACAAAATTGGCAGCAACTGCTTCAAGATAACTTTTTCTTTATCAATGGGAATTTAACATACATGATGTTTACAATTGTGAATGACAATTTGATTTCGCAAATGGTTGAAGGTTGACAAGGCATTAAATAATAAATTGTTATTTTTTTAATTTTCGTTTAACAAAAGGCAAATGTTTCGATGATTTACTTACAATTAACATGTCATAGATATACAATACATATCCAAAATTATTCACATTTTAATATAAAAAAGATTAATTTTTAAATCTCACAATCATTGATAATTGCTAGTTCAACTGAAAGATATCACGCTTGTCAGTTTATAAAAATTATTACACATACATCTACAAGTATTCATTGACGTTATATGTATGTACGATTTAATGTATTTATTTATTCTGCTTTTACAAATTTAATTATTATTTATTCTTAAAAAGCTAATTATAAAGCAGTAAAAATGTTTTCATTTTAGTAAGACACTATTGCAACATTATTTATTTTATTCGATAAAAATTTTCAATTATGCTTTATACAACATTGAGGAAGTTCCAAAAATCTTTATAAGACATAGAAAAAACCCACTCTTTTCAAGATGTTTATTTTAATATTTCACAGAGCCTTCTTTTAACTTTGATATACGTTATTCCACGGGTCTTTAAAATTGTTACGACCTCCTCGAAATTAGAGCAAAATAGCAAAATAGGTATTTTTTGAGCGACGAAACTCTTGTTCGTCTTGATTCTTTTTCGCTAAATTATTTTATTACACTTGAAAGCATGGAAAAATTATAAGGAGCGAACTTTATGAACATCATAAAAACCTTGATTATCAAACTTACCGGACTAGTTTATTTTCTTTCAATGGAGCGGATTAACTTGGCATTTTAAAGCATTGATTGTTGTTTCACCACTGGTGTGTAATGATAAAAAATGTTTCATTACTAGTTATTTATAGGCCACTAAGTACGTCTTAACTGTAACTAATTGTGGCAATTATCTTGTTGCTAGCTTTTTCCTATCTAATTTTTGATGACAAAATAAAATGTAAAAAAATGTTGTGGATTTTATTGGTGATATTTTATAAAA